>JAODAL010045525.1:0-31856 GCA_025379985.1 Phyllomedusa bahiana
TGTTTGAATGATTGACTATTTTGTGATCATCCACTAAAACCTCTCTGCTCATAGATATTTGTGTTTGTCTGTTTCTAGGGAAAAAGTGCTGCTGATGTTTTTTACACCACATAAAGGATACCATCAGTGTTTGCAAATTCATTGACTGATCACAGGGCCTTTTAAATGGGACTGTTTCAGGAATGAATGTTCACATCAATGTTCATTTAACTACTTATCCACCCTGTCATGCACTGGGGTACATGGAGGAGAATATCAAGGGCACAGGGGCACACAATAAGGAGGGCAGAAAATTAGACTCCCCCGCATACATCAATTATGCGCGAGAGGAAAGGGTAGACCACATCCAGAGGGATTTATAGGGCACAATCCATCACAGACACACATTCAGGCCCAACCTCCGTCTGCGTAACGTGGGGGTGACCAGGGATACACTACACAACAACAGCTCACACTTGGCTCTCCCTCAGTCTACACTATGAGCACCATACGTACCCCTACTTAGTCCACAACCCCAACACACACTGTCACCACCTTATAAAACTGTATTGGAACTCTATGCTACTGGTCATGTGCACCAGCAGTCACTTAACCTCTTTAGAGATATACGGAGTTTGTTACAGCAACAAAGCAAAACTATTAAAGTTTTAAGCTTTATTGTAAAGGTACAGTGCGTAATTACAAAAATTACAAAAAACACATCCACAAAACCATGCAGAACAGTATATAAAAAAACGGGATAAATTAACGGAAAACAGACCTTCACCAATTCCAGCAGAACAAAAATATCCCGCTGAGGAGTACAACTGGAGATATATGGTGCCATTACTACAGGTAATGAGTGGAGGACAGAGGAGCCTCTTAAATAAGAAGTTACAGGTCTTTCTGACATCCAGAAATCTTGCTTGTTTGTAAGTGACCAAATACTTTTTTTCCACCATTATTTGCAAATAATTTTTTCCAATCTGATTAATATGATTTTTTGATTTGTTTTCTCATTTTGTCTCTTCATAGTTGAGGTCTACCTATGATGTCAATTACAGGCCTCTCTCATCAGATGGGAGAACTTGCACAGTTGGTGGCTGACTAAAAACTTTTTTCCCCACTGTAATTAGCCATTAAGGTATATGATGTAGATCCACCATTCACATAACCTGTAAAAAGAAGATACCCTATTCAGAGGAGTGGGACAAAATAAGAGCCAAATAACCAATATCTTACCAGATAGAGTCCTATATTATGAACTACCCCAAGATATGGTAACTACTAGAAAATAATAGTCCCTTCAAAATAAGGTGACTCAATGTACTGGACCTAGCTGCAAAATAATGGGGAGGAAAGATACACTCACCCGTCTGTGCCTGAAATACAGGGATCAGAATATTTACATTTCATCCATATTTTGGGCAGGGAGCAGTGTAAAAAGACGTCTGTTCGATGTGCTTGAAAACATTAAGCAAACCAGAATAAAACAAGTGACCCCATAGGCCTATTTTCCTTGCACTAAGAATCTTCAAAAATAAATCGATATTTTATCAAAGACTATGGTGGGAACACCCCTTTAATTTCTCCTGTTCCCATTTTCCTTACACCTCTCCCTTTCATGATTTGGCATGGGAAATTGACTTTCAGGTCATTTTACTAGCCCATGTACATGGTAAGTAGTCCAGGTGACAGAGCCTTTCTCCTCCACAACCAGGATCATTCTCCAATGTCATGGTCTATGACTTTCCGCTGCCCTGTAGAAGTCGCATGTTGGGGGACCGTGGCTATAATGGGATCAGTGGAATTTATTCCCCTTTTTGAACTATCATATATCCTGTGCTAGAAGCATCCTCTAGGCAGCTATGATCACACATTATAAGTGCATAAACTCTGCAATTGGTATCTAGAGGTTTACATATCACAAGCCCTGGTGAATAGTCTTGCCAGAAAGTATCCCACCGTTTAGGCTTGGTTACCAAAGCTTGGTAGATAGTATCACACCCTATAGACTTGGATATAACAGCTCAGCAAACAATATCACACCATATAGGCATGAATACAACAGTTCCACAGCTAATATCACACTTTAGGTTTAGATAAATCCACTGAGCTGTTGTATGTATCATACATAACAGACTTTGACACTTTTTCATGGTCCAAAACAGTTTGAGATACTTCAGCAGGCTTACATATTTTCGTTGTCCACAAATGTTTGAGACACATCAGGAGGGTTAGATACATCAGTCTCCCCATGGGTATCACATAACAAAGAGCTGGTTCTACTCGACACTAATGAGGGATCATAGCAGAGACCGTTTGGGCTTTGATACAGCAGTTCAGTAGATAATATCATGCCCTACAGACTTGAATTTTACTGCTGCTTGGAACAGATTATATCACACCTATAGGTTTAGATTAAATAGTTCTGTTTAGTAACAGATAGTTATGACCAAGCTGATAGGTATGGTCTGCGTCCCGCACCCCACTGTCTGAGGATACAATCTCAGTGCTTAGGACACATTGGCATTCCCCTCATACAGTTTAGATACATAGAAATACAAAATGACACCAGTGTGCAAACTCTTCTTATATGTCATCCCAACTAAATGTAGCGCAACTACTCCATAGAAAAAATAAAAAGTTAAACATTCAGACTGTTGAATTGAAGCAATGGTGAATGGCACTGATCCAGTGGTGAGTTCACAATCAGTTCTTCTACCTCCTAATCAACTCCGTATCTACATGTCTAAAAGGTCGTTTGTATAAAATACACATTTGTAGAAGCACCAAAAATTACAATGAAACTCTTGCAATGCAAGTACCTAAAAGCTTCTTTCCATATAAAGTGTTGCGTCCGATCGTATTATATCCACAGCGATCCACTTTATGACAAAACTAAGGACATGGGAACGTTTTGTGTTTCAAATTAGAACCAAGCGCTCCGGCCGGCAGCGCTTCAGATATCCAAACAAGTAAAATATAAATGGTCAGACTAGGTGACGTTTCACTCTAACTACAGAGGCTTGTTCAAATATAAAAAGTTACCCAAAGCGTTATGGAGAAGAAATTCACAGGCTTCCTTCATCAGGGCTGCAGTTTGGAATTGCCACTCATATAAAAGATAGTCATTAACTACCATACCTTTCTTTCTGTTAAGTGTTAAGTTTATTGAAAGCGATTAGATTGTAAATATAAAATACTTTTAAATCTTTTGTTTATTCAAAATTTATAAAAATTTTTGTATACTAAATTCTCACTAGCATTTATTATAATCCCTTTTAAAATTAATTAATAAATCCCAAAAGATACAATAAATTAATAATAGTGATAATCCCTTAATATAAATCCCTTGAAAATATATTCAATATATGCTAACTAGTTACAATCATGCAATGTGTTTCCTTATTTTTAAAAATGCCACATATTTTCGAATGAGACAACTTAAGGCCTTGTGTGGTAACTGCATGTATTTATAAAATTAAAATCCGTATTTTGTTTGTATATGTCCTGACATTTTAACAATATAACGATTCCCTTTTATCATCCTTAATGTTTACTTGTTACCAAATATTTCCAAATAATATTTTTACTATTTGTTTTTAGTGTTGTGTATCTCTGACATGCAGAAGTGACAAAAAATGTCTGGATAGTGGATGTTCCTAAAGTATATTTCCTCTCCTTAAAGAATGTTATAATAATGTTCTCTCATGATTACGAATTAATATATTAGAGTGGACGTTTTGGCTCTACTCTATTACATTTTTTTGTCCACATGGGCTTTATTATCGACTATTATTATTACTATTATTTATAGAAAGTAATTTGACATGTAATATGATCTTTATCTAATTTCAAAACTGTTCAGAAGTAGTTCCATACTACTAAATTTAAAGTTTTATTTTTATATTTAGTGTCGCATTGGCAACAGTACGGCAATCATAACAATGTCCACTTATGAGTATAAGTCGGACCGTTTTATATGGTTTATTTTCCATACCTAGGTAGTTCTATGTACTATTACCATTACTGCCTGGAGTTCTTTTAATTCTGTAAGGTTTGACCATTTTTTTAACACAGTAGGTGCTATTTTGTAATTTACACTAAAGTTGACGATGCTAGGTTTATTTATATTAATGATTGGTTTCTTTTTGTACTCAAAATATTCTACAATTTAATTTTATCATACGGTTTTTTTATATAAATTAGTAACCTAATGTTATTTATCAAACTTTTTAATAGTTTTTATATAAATTTTGTTATGATTCTGATTTAATTGAAGTTCTTTATTAGGGTGTAGTTTGGCTTTATTATGGGTTGGTTATTATTATTTTCTCTCATTTTATTGATTGTTCTTGTTTTATTTCTTCAATTGTTTTTATTTTTGTTTATTTTTAACGTTTATTCTTTGGCGGATGATTTACTTATATTTATTTTACTAGTTGTTGGCTTATTATTTCACCCTTATGTGATTTGTATCCTTGTTAATTTAAAAAATTTTGGAGTGATTATTATGTTTATCTGTCTTTCTTTTCCTCATTAGTCTTCTGTTCTTGTACAGTTCCTAGTTTTAATTTCTCAAAAAATTGGCCCTTTGGTTATGTCTTTGGAGAGCAGTCTAGATAAATATGGAGTGCTATTGTATGGTTTATTTAAATACTTATTAGTATTCGTTTTTTTTTTCGATTAGATCTTTAGTTTTGTATAGAATTTCTTGGTTCGCAATTTAAAAATTTGTTATTAAATATACCAAGAAAAAAAAAAAATAGATACTGCTTTTTTACTTATTTTTAAATATCATAGATTAAAATTGTATATGGAGAAAAAAAAATTTTATTTTTTGTGAGTTGATAGTATTTCTGATGTTAAGAAACTTATTATTAATGCAATTTATAATGTTTCTCTATGTCCATTATCAATTTAGCACTATTTCGGTATATGATATTCTTTTTCTAAAGAAAAAGTTGTTTATTTGTTTTCTTGTAAAACTTACCTTCTGGATAGATTCAAAAGACTTCCTCCCAACCGCCGTCACATAGAGTATTGGCATAACTTCGAGCGAATTTGGTCCCATGGCGGTTACCCCATGTTTGTAGTAATAAAACTTTTTTCCTATTTATTAGTTATAAAGTATATTATGTTGTTAATAAGATAATGCATGCACATGTATCACACATATAATCATATTTGTTGCTAATTTATATTTTATCTTTTTGTAAAAATGTTTTAATCATTTGACAACCTTTTTCATGTGTCATTATGTCAGTATATGTATAGTGAGGTTATGTGCTAAAGTAAACAAGTATAGTAGTCATCCTTCCATATGATTTTATTTGAGTTCATTTTAAGGAATGTGAGTGTGTCTTTAAATATGCTAGGTTAATTTCTTTTAACTGTTAGATGTAGTTTGTGACATCTACATATTTCTGATAAGATTATAGTAGTATATTAAACTGTCTCTTTTTCCCATGATATTATTGGGTTCTTCCTGGGGGGTTCTAATTGATCTTTATGGATATTTTGGGCAGATAGTAAACATGCCGAGATTCTAGGTGTTTTATTATATTTATTAAATTCAACTTCATTTTTTGTTATATATTCCTTTTTCTGTAAACATAAAGACTCATTTTTTTTTAAATCCTGAGATAAATGTTTTGTTAGTGTATCTCAGTTGATAATATTTTTGTAGGGTTTTGTTTTGTACTCCAGATTAAATATCCTGCATTGACGTCTTTTGTTTCTATATGATGGACTGGATTCTAATTATCAACTATGATCCCCCCTTATCGGCTGGTCGTTTACAGGTTTTGGGGTAATTTTAAATTTTTATTTTCTTGTTATCGTTTAATTATAGCTTTTCTTTTCATTATTAGTCTGTAGTTTACCCTTATCTGGTATTTTTTCTTAGATTTGCTGAATTATTGTCTAATTTGTTTTTATCAAATTCCTTAATCAACTGCATTTTGAAAAAGGAATTAAAGGACTTTTCAGAATATTATGTTTAAAAGGATTATAACTTAGATTTATGGTCTTAAAGTTGGTATGTTTTGTTTGGTTGTATCATTTTTCACATCCTTCAATTATTGCTTTTATTGACACATTACTACATTGTAATATTTTTTATTGTTGTTTTTAATTATTATAATCTCTTTTGTCAACGTTGCTGTGTTAGAAAAAAATATAATTTTCAAAGCGGAAAATGCGCATAAACTTCTTCACTCCTGATCTAGGCTTGGTACTAAAACAATTAAAAATTAGTATGATGGTGGCAAATTTTTTAGTCCTTTTTTAGATAGGCAGATTGATGATTTTTTCTCCCTACTTTCAATACATATGATACTAAGGATTAAAAAATTTTTTGGTACATCTTGCGCTTTTTTCATTAGCCGTTTACTTAGTTCTTATTTTTTTACTTTTGGCGATGATTGCCTCCCTCTTGTCACCTCCTCGTTCGTAGTTGTTCCGCCTACCTTGAAAAAATCTTGATATTACACCATCTAATTTTTTGTTTCATAATCCTTTTAATTTTTCCCATGTGGTTATCCTTTATTTTTCATTATTTGTTTGTATGTATCCCCTTTATGTGTTCATTTAGTTTTGTGTCGCCTCTTTTTAATCTAATATAGTTAATCTTTTTCGATATTTTTCTGTATGAATTATAATCCTTTTCTTGTTTGTTCTCTTATACCCTAGTTATAAAGTTTATTGAATCATCAGATTTATACTTTCCAACCCTACATTTAATTTTTTTTTGTATTTGGAATATTCAATTTCGTTAAATTTCTCTTTCATTTCTGATATATAACACAGTTATTATAGTTTTGATTATGGGTTATTCAAATCTTTTATGTATATATCGATAGTTTATTTGTTTTTTATGTTTGAATATATGATGCTGTAATACATTGGTGGATTGTGACTTTATGATTGTTGGTTGGTATATTGTTTGGGGGTGTTTGTATCTTGTAGTTAGTGGTTTTAGGGCGTCTTGTTACTACTTTTTGTCATTACGGTTGGGAATTGTGGGTTTTCTCATTGTGTTTGATATTTGGGGGTTTTTGGGTTTGTGTTAGATGGTTGGGGGGGTGGAGGGGGGTTGTAGGTGGGGTGGGGGAGTGTAGGTGGTAGTTGGATGAGAAGTGTTCGTGAGGTGGCAGGAGTGGTGAGATGGTGTTGAGGTTGTTATGATGTGGGTGTGTGGGGTTGGGGGGTGCTGGGTTGGTGGGGGATTTGGTAGACATGGCGTAGTTATAGGTGGCAAGTGTAGTTTTGGTTGGTGGTGAGAGAGGGTCGTAGTGTGGGGGGTGTGGGGGTGTGGGGTTGGGTTGGTGTGGTGACTAGGAGCGGTGGTGGGGGAGGTGCATGGGGTGGGGGTTAGTTGTAGGTGGGTGGAGTGGTGTAGGGGGGGGACAGTGTGGATGAGAGTGGTGATTGGGGGGGATTTATAGTGGGGGTGAGATTGGTGTGGGGAAGGGTGTGTGGGGTGTGTGGGGGTTGGGTGTGGTGGGTGGGGTAAGGTGTAGGGGGGGGTAGTTGTAGGAGGTTTTGGGGGTTGTGTTGGAGTGAGGGGGGGGGGGGTTTGGGTAGGTTTGTGATAGTGGGTGGGGTTGTTGTTTTATGTTCAGTTGGTTTACATGTCTTCATATCATTGGATTTTCATATTTTTTCTGTTTTAAATTGGTTGTTTTCACTAATAAAAAATCCCCATTTAGCCGTATTTTATTTCATTTTTTTTTATGAAACTTTAGAAATTTATTAAGATCGTCTTCTTAGTTTCATAACATTCATTTTTTGGTTTTTATTGATACTTACTTCCTTTCTCCTTTAGGTGATTGCTCTGATTTCCAATTTGAATTCTCTCATTTCTAAGACTAACAGTTTTCAAGTTGACGCAAATGTTCCTTTCCCTACTACCTACGTATAATTGCCTTTCTTCTCAATTCCATTCTTTGTTCAATTTGAAAAAATTTTGAACATTGCATATCCGACTTTACGGTCCTGCCATAAATCATAAGTCGACATGCTAATATCGGCTGCTATTAAATACTTATGCAGAGATGGTGATAGTAATTCAATTAGTAAAAAGATGCAAATGCACATGTCGCCAATAATAAGAAGATGGGCTGCATGTGAATGAAAATGGTCAAGGGATTACTCTGCCTATTTCCCAACTTAAAAATTACAATATATATAGAAACAAATGACACCAGCGCTAACTCTTCTATATATCTCCCAACTAAATGTAGCAACTTTCCAGAAAATAAAATAGCTCAACAATCACTGTTGATTGAAGCAATGAGAATTTTGAGAATTAAACGAAACTGTACAAGAATGAGAGACTATGAGGAAGAAGCAGATAAATTATGCTCCCAATTTTTAAGTTAGAGGATTAACATAAAGAGGGTTTAGAAGCAACTAAGGAAGTAATTAGAAAGAGATCCCGCAAGAAGTACTTTTAAAGTAAACAAAATAAAATGAGGATATTTAAAACTCTATCAGAGGAGGAGAATATAATCGAGCAACAAATGGCAAACTACCATTTATAAACTCATTTCAATGATGTCATATCAAAAAATTTTTTAAAACATAATTTATAATACATTGTGGTCTTTTTTAAAACAGGGATAAAAAATTATTGGAGAATTTTTTGTCAAAGAATCCTAGATTTATTTTTAAGAAAGAAGAGGAATTTAGTGTGATTTTTATAGCACCTACGGTTAAAAAATATGGTCCAAAACTTCGAGTTGTAAAAACACCGCATGTAATGGTTATGACACAGGAAGTGATACCTGGTTGGAATATAACCATATAACGGTCCGTTTTTTACTCATGTGGACATTAGATATGCATTGCCGACGTTGCCTTGCTATAAAGTAAAAATTTAAATTTTAGTTATGCGAACTACTTTGTGAAACGTTTTGAATATTAAAGATCATGTGTTACATTCAAACCATATATATCAATATTTGCGATATTGTGCCCATGTGACAAAATGTATATAGGTAGGACAAAATAGTCCATTATATTGTTCGTTGAGAGAACATTTTATAACATTCAGTGAGGATATTTAGGACATCCACATATCAGACTTTGAGAGATCCCCTGCATGAGAAAATTCCCTAAATAAATGTAACATTTTGGATTGAACAGTTAAATTAGATGTGTGGAAAGGGGATCTTTATTGGTAAGATGTCTAAGGATGAAAACAAAATGGATTTTTATTTAAGGTACTCGGGTCCAAATAGCCTTATGTTGGACATTGAAATATTTGCATTTTAAATAAGGAACATCAATGCATGAGGGTACTTGATATATGTATTTTTACAAGGAATTTTTTTAGGGATTATCACTATTATTATTATTGTATCTTTTGGGGATTTATTATTTTAAGGGAAATTTTTTTATATAATTGCTACGTGAGAAATTTAGTAAAAAAAAAATGTTTATATTATTGATAATAAAAGATTTGTAAAGTTTATATATTGAACATCTATATCGCTTTCTAGATCTTAAACTGACAGAAAGAAAGGGATTGTAGGTAATGCTAGCTTGCGCAATTCCAATGCAGCCGATGAAGGAGCCGTGTGATTTCATTCCGAAACGCGTTGGTACTTGTTATATGGAAAGCCTTGTAGTCTAGGTGAGTACACATTAGTCCTGCCAGTTTAGTTTTTAGTGTTGGATAATCTGGAGCGCTGCCGGCCGGGAGCGCTTTGGATTAAATTTGAACCGGAACTTTCCATTCCTTACTTTGTCAGTAATGTGTGATCACTGTGGATATAAAATTACGATCGGACGCATTTTAGTGGATAGAGCTGTTTAGGTTACGTTGGCAAGGAAGTTCTTGTAATTTTTGGCTCGATTTACCCCCTAGTGTATTTTTATAACGACTTTAGTGTGAAGAAACAGAGTTGTAGGAGTAGAAGAGCTGATTGTGGAGACTAACCACTGGGATCTAGGTGTTCACCATTGCTTCAATCATACAGTGATTGTGTTGAGCGATTGTTATTTTCTGGAAAGTTGCTACATTTAGTTGGGAGTGTCTTATAGAAGAGTTAGTCGCTGGTGTCATTTGTTTCTTATATAATATATGGTAATTAAGTTGGGGAAATAGGCAGAGTAATCCCTTGACATTTTTTCAGCAGTCTCTCTATTTTATGGCGCTTGTGCTTTATTACTTTTTAATAATTGATTAATTAGGTTTAGATACATGTCTCAGGTGCTGGAGGTTGTCTTGAATAGGTAAAGGAGTAACATGGGGGATTCATGGTACCCCAGTGATGGGTCTAACTGGCAATACATCAGTGGTGGGATCGGTAAAGGCGATCACTAATATTTAAATCCTGGTTTGGCCCTCTGTTCCAGCAAATCTTGGGCAATGTGAACTAGGGACTTCATTCCCTCAAAAACTTAATCCCCTAAGGTTTCTCCAGGGAGCATACCCTTGGGATTCACTGACTCTCTACACAAAGAGGCGACTATGGCTTACATTGTAATGCTATCTGCAGTGATTTGCTTGCCAAATGTGCCAGACTGTAAGTTAACACTGCTTTTCCTTCTGTCCTCAGCACGACGATCATTAGGGGCTGCTTCAGCAGATGCGGTAGGTTGATCAGGTACCTGTTTAGGAGGGCACTTAATGCTGAAATTACACACTTTGCTGCAAGTAGCACCTGGATTCTCATGAGTGTGGTTGCTGCTAGGATCCAATATAGTGGAGGGTACAGGAGGAGAGATACAATATCCAGTGGGTGTACTCAGAAGGGGGTTTGGATTTCCTACAGGCTTACCTCCCTTCCAGTTTGAAGAAACAGGCCCTATGGCTGTGGGCTTTTCATTGGTGGCATTGACATTGTGATTGACGCGTGCATGTTTGCTCACAAATGTGTTTATGTTTTCATAGTATCCTGGGACTCATAGTTCTGTTGTGCATCACAGTGCATTTGAAATTGTGCTACTTTCAATTTGAACTCCCGCTCTACCTCTGCCTCTTGCTGTGCCTGGCACTCTGCAAACTCCATCTCCTGTAGAATAAGCTAAGAGTGGTAACCGTTGGTAAACTCAGGAGAGCAAATTTGTGGAACTCACTTAATCTTGCTGCTGCTCTCACCCACACTGGCTCCTTGCTTCGGTGCTATGGTATGCTGTTTCACATCTTTCAGCATCTCTACTCAGATAAGCATTTTGTCACATTCGTGTCATCTGGCTCTGGTCGTCGGTGACGGACCGCTGTGATACCTTTATTGCGGCTTGCTTTATCCTGTGTGATCACCAGTCCTCTACTATGGACTTTAAAGATTGAGTCCTGGCCAACGCCCGTGGCCAGGATACTTTCCAGCACTCTCTGGGTTAATAATTCTCTTGTGAGGAAAGGGTTTCCGCTCCCTACATTTCTCTCTTTTTCCCTTCCCTCCCTTTTATAGACCACTTCCTCCCCCCCTTTGCCTGCTAAGGTTTTTCCCCTGAATTCACCTCGCCCCCTGTCGTTTCTGTGCTCTCCTGCCCTTTGCCTGGCCTCCGATTATCCTCTTTGTCTATGTCTCTGTACCCCTGCCCATACTGTTGCCGACCAAAACCCACCCGCCCCACTTTATTTTTTCTTGTTTTTTTGCCTTCGTGTTGCCCCTATATCAGGCAGCCACATCTTGGGTTTTGGGGCGGGCCCTTTTAAGATCGAGTTCCCCAAAAGGCGGGGAAAGGGGCTGAGATCAGAGTCGGGCCCCACTTGTTGTGTCGTGTGTGTTTTCCTGCCCGATCCCTGACATAAAGGGGCCCTTTTTCTAAACCATCTCACCGCGTTCGAGATACGACCTGTCACTCAGACCGCCTGGATGGTTAACCAGAAATTCCAAGGCATGGGGGGCCTTATGTCCCAGATCTCACTTGGGTGGATGCCATGTTACTCCGGCACCTGATCCAGGTCCGTTAAAAAACCTACCCCCTCCCGGGTTTGTGGGTCAAAATGTACATCACAAACCCAAAAATTTGATTTCCTGACTGTTTTGTGGGAACCCCTGATAATTTTTGGGACCTTCAGGGAATTTGTTTTTGCCAAAATTTTTTGGCGGGGGGGTCCCTCCTCCGGGGCCCCACCTCGGATTGGGCATTAATATTCCCTGGGGCCCCAAAGGTGGAGATCGTTGACAAATTTTTTTCAAAAGTTGGGCTATTTTGATGCCCAAAACCGGGAAAGGTTAGCAAAAACTCTCTCTTATCCACCCAGCGGGGGTCCTCAGCCGAGGTTTACGTTTCGAATTCCGCCAATGAGCTCGAAAATTGGGTGGCCTACCCACCTCTGAAGACCCCTTCACACGGGGGCGTCTGAAGCTTAAAGGGATCATGGGATTTTTACCTATTCCTGAGACCTTAGGGGTTCTTATCCCTTTGGGCTATATCTTTTGACAAAAGGGTTTGAGAGAAAGACCGGGAAAAAGATGGGGTCTACTGGACAGTTTGGTTTCCCCCTGTAAAAATCTTTCTCTGCTGTTCGTAAAACCCCCTTTTCCCGTTTCTCACCATCCCCCGCTGCGGCTCGGGAAAGGGAACCCCAGGTTTTGGGGGCCGCATCGGCAGCTACGGGAAGAAACATCAAGCGGACAATGCCTTGTTTTTTACGTGGGGAGCCCGGCCATTTTCGAGGAGCTGCCGACCCGCCTAATCCCGGGGGAATCAGCAAACGCCTGAAGGACAGAAAAGGATAACTCAGGCGTACAGATACCCCTTTTTGGGATAATAGTTTCCCCCTTCGGAAACCCTTAATTTCGGGGGCCAAGTGTTTTGTTTGCCAAGCCTATGATTAAGCACCGTTTAGTTTCATTAGCATGACTGTCCCCCAAGCCTTAGGGCTAGAAAAATTCCGTTAGTCTCCCTTTTCTTTGGGTGCAGATTCTCCCCTTTTAATGATTTAAGAATAAAATCCCTACCACAAAATTACCTTAAATTTTGGTTGCCTGCTTTCCCCGAACATTGTCTTTTTGGAATGGAGAGACTTATTACATTTTTTAATTTTGGGTTTTTCATTGCTACACCTCCAAAACCGTGTTTGACGGAGGAATGCTGGGGTTGTTTAAATTGGGGGGTCATGTTCCTCTTTAAAACTGTAAAAAAATTTCCCCCCCCCCCCGGGTGCAAAATGATAATTATTAGCCCGACCGCCTTGATTTCAAAGCATCTGGGGGAGCCCGCGGGCACCCCCCCCCCCCGCAAAAGGATTTGTTGCACAAACCTATTTCCGGGGGGAAAAACCCTAAGGGTCATATTTTTTAACTTATCTCCCTTTTTTTTAATTACGGGTTTCACCCGGTACCCGCCGCAAAAGGTTGCGAAACTAAGTTTTCTTCCTAAAAATCAAGCGATTTTGCAAAAGTTGGGCTAGGAGGCGCAGACTCTAGAAAAAGCCCAACAAAAAACAAAAAAATATGCTAAAAGAAAACGTCGACCCGACCGGCTATGCTTTTTTTGACAAAGGGGTGGCTTTGACGAAAATCTCCGCCTTTGGGTCCCTCTACAAAGTTGTTTCTCGGTTTTTTGTCCCCTTTGTTATCTCTGAAATTGTTAACCCGTACTTTTTGATTACGCCTTCCGAATTTCCCCCCCATTCATCCTTGTTTTTCCCAAAACTTTACTTAAAAGGTACATTCCTGCTGTGATCGTCTTCCCCCCCTCCCCCGTGGTTATACAAGGGGGGTTAGAAACGAAATTTAGCGTATAAAATTTACTCCCCCAGAGTCCAAACCTTTTTAATACCTAGTTCACTGGAAAGGGTATGGGGCCCGAGGAGGGTGTGGGTGGGAGCTAGGGCTTGCACCTCCAGACTTGTGGAAAAAATTCCACCAACTAAAACCCCCCAAACCAGGGGGGTCTAAGGGGGGTCCCCGGGGGCCCTCATAAAAGGGGGGACGAACTGGGTCGTTTGGCGAGGGGCCCCTGCAAACCCTAACTCGGCTTTGCTTTATCCTGTGTGATCACAGTCCCCTACCTTGGACTTTTAATTAAACCGGCCAATTCCTCCCGGAACTTTCCAGCACTCTTGGGTTAACAATTTCCTTGGTGTGGACAGGTCCCCCCTATCACTTCTGCTCTGTTTCCTCCCCTTCCCCCAATTCACCATTTCCCTTTCCCCCTTTTTCCGTATAGGTTTTTTCCCCCCAGTTCGCCGTCCGTTCACCTGTCTTTTTTGTGCTTCCCCGGGCCTTTTTGCTTTGGCCCCCGGTTTTCCTTTGTTTCCCCGTCTCTGACCCGTGCCGGGATTTTTTGCCGATTGGACCGCCCCACCCGTTTATTGTTCTGTGTTTGGTTTTGTCCCGTCTTGTTTCACCATAAACATGCAGCCATCAGTCCCTTTCCCGGTTTTGGGGCCCCGGGCCCATTTAGGGGTCAGGTTTCCCCAAAAGGCAGGGACAGGGGGTGGGGTCAGTCAGGGGCCCACTTGTCTGTTCTGTGTTGTTTCCCCCGACCTCCCTGACCATTTCCTGCTGTTTTTCCGTTCCCTCAAGGATTTTTCCCGCCACACAGGCTATCGACCCCGGTTTTTGGGTTTTTTCTTTTCAGTTCCTGCCATTTGCATTTTTTCCCCAAAAAAAAAGATAGTAGAGAAAAAAAAAACTATTTGCACATATGTCTTAAACCAAAAATTAAGCACTGCGTTTACTGGATTACCTGCAAGGGTCCTACCATCCTTAATTGGGTTTTTGCTTAATTAAAGATACTAAGTCCTAGTCAAAGATAAAACAATATCATACCACTACCGATAACCCAAAATGTCATAAAAAGGAGGTACCGCGGAAATATCACAAGGGGCACACAAAAAGGAGGGCAGAAAAAATTTGATCAAACTGCCAAGTGCCTGGAGAAAAGTAAACCCCATTAGGGGGTCTAGAGGGTATATCTGTCTCAGACACACACTCAGGGCCTCACCCCTTCTCGCAACTTGGGGGTGACCAGGGATACGCTACCCAAAACACTCACACTTGGCCTCTCACCCCCTACATATGAGCATCATGTACCACCAATGGATCCCAACCCCAAAACAAACACTTTCAACACCTTATAGAAAAACCTATACTACCATAAGCTTATTGTAAAAGGAAGTGCTTCTTTACAAAAAATTTTAAAATAAAGAATACTAAAAAATGGGACAAAATAACAAAAAAAGCCTACGAGGGAAACCCGGATCTAAACAGTAAGCTTTAAACTCCAAGGTGTTTTAAAAGGAAACTCGATGAAACCCCAAATAATTCTGGAAGCCCTCCTTCTGGCTAGATCGACAGAGGGGAAATGGCTAATTACATGCTGGGGACACTAAGAAAGTCATAATTTCCAGCTTTTGTCACATCTCCTCATTGGAGTCCTCCTAGCTACAATGATGACCGCCAAATTCCCAAGTATGAAATTTATCAACCCAGGCATACCAAATAACAATGTGGACAGATTTATGAATTTTGCTTGATTTCCATTGCCTTCCATGGTGTCCCTAAAGAATTCTCGATGAACGTGACAGTGAGGTTTGGCTTGGTTCCTTGGCCCAATAATCCCTGAGTTGTTGAAATAACATGTTTATGGGTCCAAAATTATAAGTGATTTACAACTCTTTCCATTGTCCTATTACTTGTCTCAGCTATTCCATGGGCTCAGGATCCAGAGATGGCTGATTGTACTGGCTTATGTAGTTTCTAGTGTCCACCTTTCCTTTAGAAGCATCTCTGTGCTAATTGGCACTGGGAACCTAAAGACCCACCAGAACAGTTTTGGAAAAACAGCCCTCTCTTGAATAAAATTATTTGTTTCATAAAAAGACATGAAAACATATGAATATATCACCATACAATATTTATATTACAAAACTCTTTAGGCACCAATTTGGAAATATAACTTTTGACCCCAAAGGCTCCCTTTTCTCCTTACACATCCCCTATTAAAGGCCAATTTGAAACATAAGATAAAGGGGTTTCCTCACTACAATGAACACTTTAAACATGTATGTAAAATATAATGAAGGACTATTACCAAAATCAATTGTTGACTTTGATTTTGCTTCGATCAGGAGATAAAGAAAATTTAATTTCCTCTTAGTGTACACAAGTTTCTCTGGTTACCAACCACCTTAACCACATCTTTACATGCACTCTCGTATCTTTCATTGCTCCAAGCTGCTGTTAGTCCATTAGATCAACGATGGAAGTCACTCTCCTGATAGAGTGTTTTTTTACTTAACTAAATGGAAAGCTTTCCTCCTTGTAGACTTCTGAAGTCCCCTTGTGTACCACACTACCACAGCTATTAATAAATTCATACAAGTCAATATAGGAAATAGCTAGGAACAGCAGAGTTATACAGTGAAGGAAATAATATTACAAATCCCTTTGCTGATTTGTAAAGTTTGAGGCCGAGATTTTGCTTTTTGGGTGTTGGTTTGATTTTTTGTTACTGACAAAGATATGAAAACATCTATAATTTTAAGGGTAAGGTTTAATTTTAAAACATTGAATATAGAATTATCAAAATAAAATTCAGAAAATCACATTGTAAAATTGTATATAATGGAGTAACTTGCATTTTTGCTGAGAGAAAATATGTATTTGATCCTTTTATTACACTACCAACACAATTAAAGTACTGGCTCCTACAGACCAGTTAGATTAAATAGCTGTTCTTAAAATATTCCACTCCTGTCCACAGACTCAATTAGTCAAGTCAGACTCTAACCGCTACAACATAGGCAAGACCAAAGAGATTTGCTAAAGGATGTCCAGGGACAAGATCATAGACCTGCACCAAGCTGGAAATGGGCTACAAAACCAACAAATAAGATGCTGGGTGAGAAGGAGACAACTGTTGGGCAATAGTAAAATAATGGGAGAAATACAAAAATGAATGTCAATCGACCCATTGATCTGGGGCACCAAGCATAATCATCACCTTGTGGGATATCCTTGATCATGAGGAAGGTAGAGATCACCTAAAACTACCACAGGGGGAACTTGTTAATGATCTCAAGGCAGCTGGACCACAGCCACCAAGAAAACAATTGGTAACACATAATGCCGTAATTGGTTTTAAAATCCTGCAGTGCCCGCAAGGTCCGCCTGCTCAAGAAGGCACATGTGCAGGCCTGTCTGAAGTTGGCCAATTGTTTTGCCAACTATTTTAAGGGGTCGGATACAATTTTAAAGAAGGCAACATCAAATCTTTATTAACGTTTATTATAATAAAGAATTCAGGATAACTAAGACAAAAAGAAGATAATGTGGATAATCATAATATAGAATTACAAAGGCACAAGTATGCATAATATTGATTACAAAACTTACATACACCTCTATATGGTCAAACGCTTCATCATAAATCTTATAAACGCAATCATCTTATCGGCATCAGCTGAACAAAAAAAATGTTTATGCAAGCTAACATATCAGTATATTTCCCATATAATCCCCCGCTCCTCCGAATGGCCAGTTACTTCAGAGGTTAACCTGGCACTGGCAAAATCATCCACCGGATGCGGACACCCCTGGTAATATGCCATGAACACCTGCATCCCATCCTTTCTCTCCCTAAACATAGTGGGTAGTATTATCTCCTAACATAAAGCCTAATGCTACGTGGTACAGAATTCTCTGAACAAAGTCATGTGAGAAACCCTGATAACAGACCTATATGTATTATTCTTATTATTATTATTATTTATTTTAAAGCGCCATTGATTCCAGGGCGCTGTACATTCGAGGGTGTTACATACAGTACATACGTCGAAACGAGTAACAGTCCTAATGACAAGTGAATATGTAGGAGGGTTATGTAGAGGGTTTATGTGGTCTCTCACTAAACAATACCATGAGTTAGGGAAAATTTTACAGCTTATATGATTAGACTATACCCTCTAATATTCTTAAATAATACTGTCAATATGGATTCTGGATGGTCAAATTAAATATCTTAGCACTACAAACTCCTCCCTTGACCTATTCCAGAATCCATATTCATATATATACACACACCATATCCCAAAGGATTGGCTTCAGCAGATGAAATACATGTATAAGAGAAGGAATATAATCACTGATAAACTTGACAAAACCACCCCTCTAATCTAAAATTTTACCTTTTATTTTACTTTGCCAATACAAAAACAAATAATCACACTATAAAAACCATAATTAACTCTATGTTGAAAAAACCACTGTGCCTACCACAACAAATTGATTATCAAACAGTAAATCTATCCCTCATATATGAGACCCTCTCCTATCCAACAATAGGCCGGGTAATCCGTCCCCAAAGGGATGTCCCCACCTTTGGTGGGCAGCCTTAAATTCCACCTATGATTTCCCGGACCTACTTAGTCAGAATTATAACAGCCCAGAACAACATATGCTGTCTATGATCAACAGGCAGCTAATACACATTTTGCCTGCTGAGTAAGGATATAACCACCAGGAGTAAGTAACCCACTTACTAGAGTCCCAATAACCTCCTCTCTCAAGACATCTCAGGTAGTATAGGATCACCATATATATATACATAAATTTAGAACATAATAAAGTTAGGAAAGATGCACCACTCAAGAAAAAAGATAATATATCTATCTCATACATCATATTGTTTTTCAATGCTCTCTTTTTTCCATCAACTTATTTCCTCATCACTTTCGTCCCAGTCCACGACCGTTTCCCCCCCACTGATAAGGTAGGGTTCATCAGGGGATTATGGAGAAGCCAGAGCATATATGATAATGATTCAAGGCAGTGATATATATATATATTGGCAAGTAATAAAAGGTAAATTTTAGGATTAGAGGTTGGTGTAAGTTTTTCAGTGATTATTTTTGGATCTCCAGTACTCGAGTAAGTATCTTTGTACGTTTCTGTGAAAAATAAGAGAAGGAATACACTGTATATAGCAAATAATGCAATACAAGCACAAACTATGGCGAAAAGTACCCCTAAAATATAGAGTAAATAATCAAGATCAGGTAACCAGGAAAATAACCAATCCCACCAATTTACCATTAACTGATCTATCTGGGACTGCAAATCCTGGCTCCGATTCGACAAGTTAAAACAACACATACCCTCAAACTCATGACATCCATGGTGATGTATTACTAACAAATAATCTATAGTTGTTCTATTCTGTAAGACAGTCTTTCGATAACTTTGTATATCTAATAATATATCTTCTAAGGCTCTACTGGCAGTATTTATTGATATAGCTACAAGACAAGATAATCTCCCTACAACCCTAGCAGCATATGCAGCTACTGCAGGGGATCCTACAAGCTTAAGGGATAACCCTAGAATCTATGACTGTCAATATGGACTGCGGATGGTCAATTAATATCTTAGCATTACACCAATGAACACCTGGATGACTCTGTGAGTAATTGGGAGAAGGTGCTGTGGTCAGATTGAGACAAAAATTGAGCTCTTTGGCAATAAACTCAACTCGCCGTGTTTCTGGAGGAAGAGAAATTCTGCCTATGACCCCCAAAGAACACAGACCCCACTGTCAAGCTGGATGTGGAAAACATTATGTATTGGGGGTGTTTTTTTTCCTCTGCTAAAGGGCACACAGGACTACTTCACCGCATCAATGGGAGAATGGCTGTATCCATGTACCATAAAATCTCCAACCTCCTTTCCCTCTGCCAGGACAATGAAATGAGTCACAGCTGGGACTTATTAGCAAGACAATACTTAAAACATACAGCCAAGGCAACAAAGGAGTGGCTCAAAAAGAAGCACATTAAGGTCATGGAGTGGCCTAGCCAGTCTCCATACCTTAATCCCATAGAAAACTCATGCAGGAAGTTGAAGCTCTGAGTTTCCAAGCAACAGCCTCAAAATCTTAATGAATTAGAGATGATCTGCAAAGAGGAGTGGACCAAAATTCCTGCTGACATGTGTGCAAACCTCATCAACAACTACAAAAACATCTGACAGCTGTGCTTGCCAACAACGGTTATGTCACCAAGTATTAAGTGTTGGTTGCCAGAGGGATCACATACTTATTTTGCACTGCAAAATGCAAATAAATTTATATAATTTATACAATATGATTTTCTGAATTTTATTTTGGATATTCTATCTCTCAATGTTAAAATTAACCTACCCTTAAATTATAGACTGTTCATGTCTTTCTCAGTGAACAAACTTACACAATCAGCAAGGGATCAAATAATTAGTTCCTTAACTGTAGATCAATCACTGCTATAGACCCATGCACAGCCTTACCAGGAGGTGTGAGTCTAAAGCTGCCTGTGGCTCCGTGAAACTGCATGGTGAGAAAGCCCCTTTAATACTATGAGTGTTCCTATGTTCTGGTTTTTAGATTCAGTTTTTGAAGCCAAAGCCAAGAATCAATTGAAAATGAGAAGATGAGTTACACTAGTTAGAAAAAAACTTCTTTTTTACTGTATGACACTCTTGGATGCTGTTCAAAGAGTCAGGCAAGTTAACAGTCTGATTACTGGAAGGCCATATCGCCCATACTGTATATACTGACTAATTTTTCCTCCTTCCTTATATGCTTCCTGCTTATGTCTGATTGTTCTTATTGTTTTCTTCCTACTGGCTTACAAGCTAGGCTGTCTTGTTTATCATAGAGCCAAAGTGCTTAACATAGAATCAACTGTTGAACTACAATTAATGCCACTGAAGACCTGTTCATAGAGACTAAGGTCAGACCTTTGATTGTTGACACAATACTTGATATCTATATCTATGATGTCAAGCTTTCCTTTACTTAAAACTTTTTTGATTTTCTCTTCAACTTTGTATAACCTTTTTATACCATTTTACAATTTGAATAACCACTGACTTAAGCAAATAAGAAAGCAAGAAATAGAATCCACAGGCAAAGTTTGACAAAATTATACAGGATCCCTTTACTCTGCTTGTTTATTTCTTACCATGTATGAAATGTTCTTTATAATGCGTGGCTTTATTTTCTGATCATTGCTTAGAGACAGACTAAGCCGTTTTAATCTAATTATTTTAATATTAGGCTCCCAATAATGATTTTATGTTTACTGGAATGTAACCAACCTACAGTACATACATGAAGTTATGCTATTACTAACTTTCTTACAATACAAACAAAGGGCAATAAACTAACATTATTATCTAATATACTATAAGAGCTAGGCTAAGAATTTATTGTTTTAGACTAATGTTAGTCTCTATTCCATCAGTCCCATAACTTATCATCAGACTTCAAGATTTTTCTCCATTATTAGTTGTTATTATTTCTAGCTTTGTAGCATTATCTTTAGTGGTCCCGAAATTTTTATGTTGGGCAATTCAGATTTCTAAAGGGAACCTGCTGCACTTAACATGTTGTATGATCTGCTGTTAGCATGTTATAGAATGAGAGGAACTAAGCCAACTGATATACAGTTTAGAGGGAAATGATTTAGTAGAGTTTGCAATCTATTCAATAAAATTTCTGCTTATGTTTGGTTACGGAGTCCATTAGGCATTGATTGACGACCATCTCTGTATGCACACTAATATATGGAAGGCTGTCAATCATTAATAAGACTGCCCACTGGACTCCTTAACCCAGAATAAGCAGGAGTTTAAATGAATAGATTACAAGTCCTGCAAATTTTTTACCCCAAATCTATATATCAAGCTGCTCAGCTCCTCCTGTTCTATAACATGTTGCCTGATAAGTAGATAGAATGTTCAATGTGACAGGTTCCTTTTAAGGAAAAACTATAATGTCAGTCACACGTTGTTTATATATACTCCTTAACATGGCAGTGTATGCTTTGTGCTGTCTTTTTGTTGCCATTTTATATATGTTTTAAAGTGAAAGAACACACAGTGTTCATGGCATTTGTTACTGAGCAAATACAGAAAATAAGGGCATAAAAAGCCTTAGTTTCCTGGTTACATTTAATACAATATTTTCAGGATACTGGTGCCATGACAAATAAAATAACTGATCCTCTCCTCTCACCTTGGATTCAGCGCTGCACCTGACGGCCATCTCACTTGATAAATTGCCATATTTATTAAGTATGCAATAAATCTGGTACATTTTTAAAGTTTAATTTTACACCATTTATGAGTTGTCTTAGTTTGTGCCACCAATAGGGCTAAAATGTTGGCAAATTTTCTAGCACACAGTGTCGCATAGTAAGACTCTGCCACTTTCAGTGAATTCACACCCTCATTGTTGGACAAGACTATAAGTGCTAGAAAACGACACTTGACCCTGTACATCCCAAAAAATATTTTTTGAAAAGAATTAGCATAGGTGCACGCTGGTGTGGCAATAATATACATACACATTCCAATATCTCTGCTTCCTGTTCAGACCTCCATAATCTAGGGAGTGAAGGCATCAGCTACCAGGCACACTGCATTAGATTTAAAACCTGTGAAGCAGTTTTGATTAAAAATGTGAACTAAGAACCTCATAATTTTCAATATATCCTAAGTAACAGAAATGCTTTTTTTTTAAAAAAAATTCCTATGTGCCTTTTGATAGTTCTTTTAGTTGATAGTGTGCCGCTGGTATTGGAATGTGTAAGACTATAAGAGCGACATGTATCAACAGGGCTAGAAGTCTGGCGTCCTTTCAGCCCAACATCTAGCACAGCCCCGTTCGCTATATTTAGAGATGGGCGAATTTCTCAAAAATTCGGTTCGCTCACTTCGACGAATTTCCCGACAAAAATAACTTCGGTCCGAATTACTTCGGGACGCATCACATTAAAAAACACTATATCGGGCTGCACAGAGCCTGCAGGGGCTGTAGAATGTCGTGCCATGCAAATATGCAGAGGGACTTTTGGTTTTGGGCTTCATACAATGTTGTGTTTTAGTATGACACCACATGACTGCCGCCGCTATTAGAATTGCTTCCTATAAAATTCCCTTGGGGAAATAAGAGGGCAAAACTACCAAAAAACTGAAGGGGAATGGCCTGATAAAGTCTTTGGGAACACAGCGGAAAAAAACAAGCTGAGGGGGTCAGTGGCAACCAGTGACGAGGGGGGGTGACAGCGGCACCCAAACACCATGAGGTCAGAGGTGGCACAATGAATTTGGAATGGAAAAACAGGGGTAGGCCCCCAGAGTGGCCAATGACCAGTGTGGATTGAAAGGCATCAACAGCAGCAGCACAGAGGTCAGACAGTGGGACAATGACACAGTGTGGAGGGGGCAAAAACAGGAGTAGGCCACAATGGCACAATACAGGGAGTGGAGGGGACGGGAGCACCCCGCAGCACATGAGGTCAGGTAGTGGCACAATGACATTCTGGAGGTGCAAAACATTTTTTGGGCCCCAGAGTGGACAATGCCAGGGGTGGAGGGGACGGCGCAGCAGCATAGGTCAGACATGGCACAATGACTTCTGGAGGTGGCAAAACAGGGTTTTGGGCCCTAGAGTGGCACAATGACAAGAAAGGGGGGGGAAAGGTGGGAGCAGCAAGGGCAGACCCGGGGCACAATGACATTTTTGGAGGTGGCAAAAAAGGAGTAGCCCCCAGAGTGGCACAATGACAGAGTGGAGGTGACGGCGGCAGCAGCATGAGGTCACAGGGGACAATGACTTCTGGAGGGGCAAAACGTATAGGCCACAGAGGGCACAATGAGGGAGGGGGTGACGGGGGCAGCAGCATGAGGGCAGACAGTGGCACAAGACATTCTGTTGGTGGGAAAACATATAGGCCACAGAGTGCACAATGACAGAGAGTGGAGGGGACGGTGGGAGCACATGAGGTCAACGTGGCACAATGACACGGAGGTGGCAAAAAAATAAGTAGGCCACTGAGTGGGACAGTGATGGGAGCGGAGGGACCCGGCAGGAGCAACAGCATGGGTCAAGATGGCCAATGACACAGTGTGTAGGGACCCCGATGCAACAACACAGCAGCAGCATGAGGGAAAGTGGCACAAGACACGTGGGGATGTCACGGCACCACAGCAGCAGCATGATCATAGAGTGGCACAATGACAGAGTGTGGGGATGGGTGGCAATACCCTCCCTGGTAAAGATGGTGGGAAGGCAGATGGAGAAACTGTCACAGATGTGTGGTCAGGCGGTGGGCCACATCAGAATAGTGGCTGGGCAGTAGTTTTTAACCCAGACTCATTCCACAGTTTGGGTAGGCGTCATGGCTATGAGTCTGACGCCAAAGCCATTGGTGTGGGAAATCCGGCCGATCCACCCCTGATTCACTGAAAAAAGGTCATCATTCCACATTTCCCTTGGACAAGCAGGTTCTCCTTGGGTAACGATGGCCCCCCCCCCACTGAACACCCTCCTGATGCCAACATTGGCCGGCAGGACAGCTTCTCCACTGAAAACTGGGCAAGTTTGGGGCCACACACCAGTTTGGGCTCCCCAGAGCCCAGGGGTCTTCTAACTGGGGGGCAGATCTTCCAAGTAGGCCCCACCTGTTGGTTTGGACTGCTCCAGGGCCTGCTGCTTGGGGGCTGCGGCGACTACCCCCTCACAGGCGGGTGAAGGAACTGCTCATCAGTGACTCCAGACTTATTGCTGCTGATGGAGCTGGGACTGCTCCTACCCCCCCACCTTCCTCCAGCAGCCCGGGAGAGTACGTAGCGCTGGGAACCCCCCGGTCAGACCTGTCAGAGGAGGGAAGTGCCGCACATAGGCAGCGGCCAACTGACTACGGAGGGTTTCCCTATATTTTTTTTGATTTGTCCCCTTCAATACTGGGAAAAAGGCTCCCATTTTGGCCCGGTGGGCCCCCGGGCCCCATAGGGGGGAGAGCCAAAGCCCCCTCTGCCGGATGTGACATTCGGGCTGCCCACAGCCAGGCAAATCAGCATGCGCGGGCCATCTGCACAAGTGACCCCAAAGGGGCCCCTCCTCCATCTCCATGATACTGCCACGGTGTTGCGGGTCATCTGCCTCGTCTTCCTCCTCCATCTACCTCCTCCAGCTGCTCCTGCTCCTCCTCTTTTGTCACCTGGGTGGAAAATCCACTCTTTTTCACCAGACAATGCTTCTGCTCCAATGTCCCCTCCTCCCCATTTCAGTCCCCACCGGACTCATGTGGCCGCGAGATGAGTCGCCACGTCTCCAGTCCCCTCCCCAGACAGATTTTTAGCATCTGTTCCAGGACATGAAGCAGGGGAAAGACGTTTTTCATCCCGTAGTCCTGGGACGAAAAATAACGTGGCCTCCTCAGGCCTCAACAAACACAGGTCACCAGTGCTGCCATGGCTGACAACAAAGTTACACGGGGGAGTCCCCCTTCCCCCGGGATCATCAAAAAATCGTTAATGCCTTTCCTGTTCATACAGTCGGTCCAACATGTGCAAGCAGGAAATTTCCAACGGGGGAAACATCGCATATCAGAGGTGTTGGGGGAGGCTGTTCTCCCTGAAACTCGGGAGGGTTTCCTGGCTTTGTGGAATGGATGAAGTGCATCACATTTTCCCCTGGCCATTTTCAAATTTTCTGAAGACTGTGGAAGACTTCAGAACCCTTTTTTCACAACCAATTGAACACTGCGCCATGCAGGGTCAGGGACCATCCCCCTCGGTGCAGCACGGACATCATTTTTACCCCCCTTTCCTCACCATTTTCCATTTGCATTGGCGCAAGAAAGCCATACACGATTTCTTGCGCATAGGGGGAGCATTCCCCCCTGTGTGATTTTTTTTGCCGAGGCAACCCCCAGGTGTAGATCTGCGACACCGCTGTTCCCTACACATGGGGTAATGATGGAGCAGTACTTGGGGCTGAGATGGGGTGGTGGTGAGGGGAGGGGGCGGCTTGGCGCAACACAGCATTGCAACGGGAGGGAAAGCGACGTCCCTGTCCAATTTGTTGGTGTGCCTGGGCAGGAAGCACATTCACCCAGTGGGCCGTAAAGGACATGTACGGGCCCTGCCCAAATATTACACTCCAGACGTCCGCGCTGCCTGCACCTTGGAACAAACCGAAAACCAAAGGGACTGGCCCGACTTTTTTTTCACATATTTATAATCTGGAAACTGCTTTTTGGAAAAAAAATTAGGGTTTGGAACCTCCATCTCGGCTTCCGCACAACCCCATTATTTTCTCTGAAGGGGTGCAGAGTCCACCATTTGGAAAAAGGGGAGGGACTGCAGTACCCCCCTTTGGACAGGAGCACGGTCAGCTGCGCCCCTTTAGGGGGTTGGGACCATACTTTGTCTCTTTGAAATCGCCTCGCTGAACGCTGCTGGCGCCATGAGTAGCGGGGAGCAGGGGGCATCGGACGGGGAGATGAGTCAAAGAGAAAAGCTCCATTCGCAGAGGTGGGGGAGCCTTCCCGCGCAATGGCATGCGTGCCACGGGCGCTGCTGTTTTTGTTCTGCGGCGGCGGGAAGGCCCCACCACATCTAGCCATTTTTCTCCCAGGCCACCGGAGGGACGCGCATGGTTGACCAGGGCCATGGGCCAACTTAGCTCCCCGGCCACGCTTCACTTTCTCCCACAGATTCTACAATACCCTATTGGGCCCTCCTGTCTTAGCAAAGAACGCCCACCGCCGGTGGCTGATTTTACCGCCAACGCCCACACTGGGGTGACACTCCCGCCGCGCCTACTGACCCCCTGTGCCGCTCTTTCTTGGACCTGCGAAGCGTTTTTTTACCCCGGGGCGTTTGGGCCCCCGACTCACACGCCTACCTCGACTCACGCCACCAACCCACTTCGGGGTGCGTCGCGCCTGACACGCACTGACCCCCCTTTTCTCCTGACAGAGAAGCCCTTTGCTTCACCCGGCTCCCAAAGGCGGTCGGCTACATCATCATCAATTTGTTTTTCTCGTCCCTGCTGTCCTCACACCGGTTTTTGGTATGCAGAGGGACCCATCACAACATGCCTCCCATGCCACCTCCACATCTAAAACTTTCCGCCAACTCAAGAATGGGGGAATTGGGCCCCATTTCTTCGCGCCAAGAAAGCTGCTGCTGCCCTCCTCAAATTTCATCCCGCTATAGTGGCGCTGGGGCCAACCACAAGTAATCTCTGGCTGAGGAAACCGATGGGAAGAGGTGGGTTGAGGACGGGTGGGGGCCGCTCCCCCGCTCCCGGGCCATGCCAACAAAGGGTTTGTCTACGTCCCACCGACTTTTTTGGCGGGGGTTGTCAATGTCATCTGGGGGAAGGGGAACCTTAAACCCAAATCAAGAACCCCTTGGGGGTTTCTAGTCAGACACGGCCCGCCAGATACAGCGGCAGTTTGGGGGCCCCCACCGAGTGCCCCCCCTGCACTCCCCTTGCTGTGCGCGACCTGGGCCTGCCCCGGAATGTTTTTTGCCCGCCACACGCAGGGGAAGAGCCTGCCACCTCTCTGTCTGACAAAGTTTGTTTTTAAAATGGCAACCCTTTGATGAAGATTATTATAGATAAATACAAACCCGTATTTGACTCCAAATGAACCCCGTAACAAGCTTGGGTAACCCCCGATATAAATTGCGCTCCACAAATGGACAGGAAAAAATTGACTTGTATGTGCCGTTAAAAAAATCTGGGTTTTTTTACTGAATGTAAAGCACAAACAGGCTTAATTAACCTTCGGGTATGAATTATCTACGAATTCTTCTGTGGGGGTGAAAAAGAAAGTTTCTTTTACTGATAAAACTGCAAAAAAACTTAGTTAACCTTGGATGTAAATTGCGCAAAGGAATTGAGCAGCCAAACTACCCGCTTTTACGTGTTTTCAATGTTTTTTTTTTTTAAAAAAAAACAAAACAACAAGAGAAAAAATTAATTAACCCCTTTGCTTTTGAAATTTTGCACAGGAAAAATTTATTTTTTTGGGGTTTAAAAAAGACGGTTTCTTTTTCCCCAGCACAAACAATGCTTAATTAACCCCTGGATGTAAATTGGCCAAACAATTAGCAACCCAAACACCAGCTTTGTACGTGTTACAATGGGATGTTTTTTACGCTACAACAACAAGAGAAAAAAATTTTAATTTAAACCCCCGCTTGTGAATTTGCACAGGAAAAATGTATTTTTTGCGGTAAAGATGGTTTATTTTTTGTCACCAAGCAGCAAAAAAACGCTTAATTAACCCCCGGGGGTAAATTGCCCAAACAATTTTAGCAACCACAAACTAATGCTTTTTAGCGTGTTTTCAAGGCGTGTTTTTTACGCTACACAAAAAGGAAAAAATTGTAATTTTAACCCTTTGCTTTGAAATTTTCTCAGAAAAATGTATTTTTTTTGGGCGTGAAAACGGGTTTATTTTAGTCACCACAGCACAAAAACCAAAGCTTAAATTTTCCCCTGGAAGTAAATTTTTGCCAACAATTGAGCAACCACAAAATCTCTTTTTTGGTTTACAATGGCGGGGTTTTTTAAAACCCACACCAAAGAAAAAAGAATTAACCTTTGCTTGGAATTACACAGGGAAAAATTTTTTTTTGGCGGTGAAAAAGAGGTTTCTTCATCCACCACAGCACAAAAAAACATTAATTCCCCCCGATGTAAAATTTCACAAAGAATTTTAGCACCAAAAAAAGAAGGGATTTGTATTGTAAAAACGCTGTTTTTTTTTAAATGAATACAAAAGGAACAGCTTTGATCCCCCTTGGAAATTCAAGGTTTTACCATCGATAAAAGTATATGCAGCGCACTGGACGCACACGGACTCAACCAAAAACCCAAAAAAATTAGAAATAGAACTTAAGAAAGCACTCTGAACAAGCTGAACACCCCACAAAAATCGCTGTATTTAAAAATCAGTTTTTTCAGTAAGACTATTCAAGCACCGCTTGGGATTCCCTAATCATAAAGTGAGAGGAGTGTGACTCCCAGCGTCGCGCCCGGACTTATATAGGCGGTGAGTCACAGAAACCCACCGGTCTCTATTGGCTTCACCTGCACTGTCATGCAGGCTATGCCCTTCTTCCTCCCAGAGTTCTTTTTCCCCAGTAACGCCATGGCTCGCAGCCATTTTTTCAAACAACAGCACACTTCGTTCACCCGAAGTACCCCAAACTTCGACTTCGTTCAGAACCGAAGTTTTCCTGAAATTCTAAACGAATTCCACTTCGTTAGAATCAATTCGCCCATCTCTAGCTATATTATTCATTCGCCCGCATGCCAATATCAGGAGCATTACAAAGCGCTCGCGGCACTTTGTAATGCGCCTGAGATTTGGGGGAGTGTGGGAGACGGGGCATACTACAACCGTACAAAACTACATATTTATAGCTTCAGTACGGCAATTCCAGGCATTACATTCCAGGCAAAGTGGTATACCTGAGACAGACTTGTAGTTTCTGCACTAGAATGCGCCTGATTTATGACCCACAGTAGACCGGGCGCATTCTACACTACTATTATGCGTAGAAAAATTGCCGTCTAAGCGCCATAAATCATACATGCCGCCCAACGTGTTAAAAAAATGATTGGGAGACATAATAAATGTGATGTTAAGTTTGTAAGCTAGAATTCTGGTACAATTCCCATAATAAATGTTTCAGAATAAAAGAAAACCAATTTTTAATACTTGGGATAGAGAAAAACAAGAAATACAGGGACACAAAAAGCTATTGATTCACAGAAAAAGTAGTCCTTTCTCAAAAATAATACAATTTTATTGTATTAGTTAATAAGATAAAACTAGTAACATCTAGGGAACAGTCCTTATTACACTGTCAAGAAGAATACCCTCCTTTAGTAGGTCGACCGCCCCGATAAGGGTGACCCCACTTCTCCAATCTATCCTTAGAGACCTTGGGCAATATGTATGAAAATTGATGCCCCGACACAATTTTTCACGTCTTTTTTTCAGTGTATAATACACCTGAATTTATGAAAGTGGTGAATGTGCAGTCATAAATGGCAATTAAAGTTCGACACGCCATGTTTGGCGTGCCGCGGTACTTTGGCACATTAGTAATTCGCCAAACATGTGTATAGATGAATGCCAGAATTCGATAATGGCTGCTTAAACAGTTTATTGAGAATTGGATTTATGGTAGATGCTGTATTGGTTTCATTATTTTATGTTATTTAATTTAAAATACATTTTAGATTATATTAATTTAAAAATGTAAACATTTTATAGGAGACAATTTTATATTTTTGGGATATTATATAATTTTATATTTATTTTATATAACCGTATACAGGTAGTCCCCAGGTAATGAACGGGATAGGGACTGTAAGTTTGTTCTTAAGTTGAATTTGTATGTAAGTCAGAACAGGTATATTTAATAAATGTAACTCCAGAACAAAAGTTTTTTTTTTTTTAGTTTTGGTTAGTGCAGGGAAGGGTTTTTACATTTGTTTTGCTGTCTGAGCCCCTGTTAAGAAGATTTCACCTCATTTTCACCTCATGTGCTGCTATGGTATGCTGGCACCTGTAGTTCCTCAGCTCCTATCTGCTGTGGAACATAGAACTACAGGTGCCAGCATGCCCCATAAGCCTCCATTTGTAACTAGGGGACAGATGTAAGTCGGAACGGTATAAGTCGGGGAGTGCCTGTATAATGTATTATTAAATGTATGTAATTTAATTTTATATAGTTTGGTCATTATCATAAATTACTTTTTATTATTTTACTGGTATTAGTTGAGAAATTTGCCCTAATGGCAAATCTAGCTCCATTACAACAACTCAGGCTCAGGCAGACCACATTTAAATTTGTCTGGCTGTTCGAGCAGTTATGCGCCTCGTTTTGCCATCCCACATTCAGAAATGTGTCTAATATTATAAATGTGATGCAATACGCCTCCAGAACGCCTCCAGAACACCTGCACATGTTTGGCGCATAAAAAGCATCAAGTCAGGTGCAGCATGTGCCATCCATGCTCGAATGATGCACCATACATAGGGAAAAAAAGGCAGAACGCTGACTTTTGGTGCATTTCTCACCAGAACATTGAAAATGAATTGTTCATACATATCGCCCTATGTTTTTACGCTAGTGAAAAATTATATGGCATACATAATTTGCTATAAAAAAGTGGATGGAAAACCATACTGACACTCTTGAAATACCAAATTGATTTCCTCCAACTGTCAAAATAATTTGCTATGATTTACTTCTTAGGCTATGTTCACACGGCTTAAGTGCGGGACGTAATTACGTCCCGCAATTACGCCGTGTGGCCGGGGGCGGGGCGGGAGCAGGGGAGGGAGCGGGGGGGCACTTCGCCGGCCCATAGACTTGCATTACCAGCGGCACGTATACGCCGCTGGTAATTCACATGTCACTTATCTCCCCGCCTGGCGGATTCGCCGAGCAGGGAGTGGAGACGTAATCCATAGTTCTCTATGAGAACTGTGGATTACCGTAATGAATGGGCCGTTTTCAGCCCGTAATTTGCGCACTCCGGCGCGTAATTACGGACTGAAATACGGCCCATTTTAAGCCGTGTGAACATGGCCTTACTCTTCTTTTCTCCAACGCATTTCCCTTATAAATGTCACAGGTTCATCAGGGAGTAAATGGTCAGAAAATGATACTACACAAACAGTAGACCAAATCAAGTGGTGAGTGAACAATACAATACCTAAAATATACCAGATCAAATGGTAATAAATAGTGTTGAGCGATTATTATCGACAAAGTTGAAATCGGCACTTTTTTTATGTTGATCGGATTTTTTCGATCACGCGATAATTTAGGTTAAAATCTGCGCATAATCTATTAATATTGTGCCATTTTCGGCGCTTCCTGTCATTTTGGCGGCCAGAAAATCAGCTTAGAGAATAGAGCAGGGTGAGCTGCGTGTGCGACGTCATGACTGGGATGTGTATAGTTGCGATTGGCTGGAAAAATCTCATGACCTCGTTTTACATAGAACAGCCCTTCCTGTTCTGCCTCATGTGTTCACGCTCATAGGAATAGGAGGCGCTCTGCTCTGTCCCAAAAAAGCTCACAAACCCTAAAAAA
>JAODAL010045526.1:0-31854 GCA_025379985.1 Phyllomedusa bahiana
TGGCCGGGGGGGAGATGGAGATTTCCCAAACCCGTAATTTATTTTCCAAAAAGGCAGGTACCAGAAATTATAAATATGTAGAACAAAAGGTTGCCAGCCCTTGAGCTTATGGGTTTTGTTCCAAGGTCCCATGGCAGTGGGGACATTGGAGCTGTAATACGGCAGGGAGAAAATGTCCTTTACGGCCCACGGGGGTAAATGTGTTCCTGCCCAGACACAACAAAAACTTGGACAGGAGACGCCGCTTTCTCTCCTTTGTCAAATGGGCTCCTGCCCCAATGTCCCCCTCCCCCCTCCTCCCCCACCACCACCATCTCAGCCCCACAAGTACTGCTCCATCATACCAAATGTGTAGGGCACAGCGGTGTCACGAGTTTACACCTGGCTTCCCTCGGCGAACGAAGTCCAGGGGAGGAACTGCTCCGCTTCATGCAGCAGAAATCGATGTGTGGTTTTCCCCGGCCAACTGCAAATCAGAACCTTGGGACGGAAAAGGGGAGGAACATGGTGTCCGGTCCCAAGAGGAGGGATGGCCCTGCCCCCTGCATGGCGCCGTGTTTTTTGGGTTTGGGAAAAAGGGTTTCCCTAAAGCCCTCCCCATTTCAGAAGATTCTAAAAATGGCCAGGAAACTGGCATGCACTTCACCCATTCCTACAAAGCGGAAACCCTCCTCGGTTTCCCACGGCAGAACGGCCTCCCCCAATACACTTGTATGCGTGTTTCCCCCCGTTGGAATTCCAGCCTGCACTTTTGGACCAAATGTATGAAAGAGAAAGGCCTTAAGTTTTTTTGATGCCCAGGCGGAAGGAGTTCCCCTGTGAAAATTTTGTGTCACCCAAAAGTGGCAGCTCATGCAGAACCTGCCGTTTGTTGGGTCTTCGAGGGACCACTTTATTTGTCAGTCCCCAGGACTACGGGATGAATAAGTCATTCCACGTTCGCCTGAAACAGATGCTGAAAAATCTGTTGGAGGGGGGATAAAGACGTGGCGACTCATCTCGCGGTCACTGAGTCCGGTGGGGACTGAAATGGAGGGGAGGAGGACTTGGAGCAAAAGCTTTGTCGGGTGAAATTAGTGGTTTTCTACCCAGGTGCAAGAGAGGAGGAGCAGGGGCAGCTGGAGGGGTAGAGGGAAATGAGGGAAGACGAGGCGATGACCCCAAGCATATGGCAGTATACGTGGAAGGAGGGAGGGAACCTCAGAGTCACTTGTGCAGGGCCCGCAGCATGCTGATTTGCCTGGTAGTGACAGTGAAAAGTCAGCACCGGCAGAGGGATGATTTTGGCTTACACCCCATTGGCCCTCACTACCGGTCAAATGGGAGCCTTTTTCCCCCTATTGGGGGGAGGGCACACTCAAATACTATAGGGGAAATCCTCCATAGTCAGTTGGCCGCTGTATGTGCGGCATTTTCCCCCCTTGACAGGTCTGACCGGGGGTTTTCAGCGACACGTACTACTGCCGCGGCGGCGGGGGGCCGGGGGGGGGGCCGGAGCAGTACCAGCTCCATCAGCAGCAACCTAAGTTGGGGGCAGATGAGCGCTTCCTTCACCCCCCCTAGTGGGAGGGGAGTCGCCAGCAGCAGCGCCCAGCAGGACCTGGAGCAACCTAACCAAAGGTGGGGGCCTCTTGGCAGCACTCTGCCACCCCAGTTAGAAAATCCCCTGGCTACTGGGGAGCCAAACTGGATATGTACCCCAACTTGCCGAGTTTGCGTGGGGGAAGCTGTCCTCCCGGTCAGTAGTGTGGCTCAGAGTAGGTGTTCCGTGCGGCGGGGGCCATGTTACCCCCAAAGGGGAACCGCTTTCCACGGGAATGGGAAAAGATGCCTTTGCAAAATGAATCAGGTGTGGATCGGGCCCGGATTTCCACAACCCAAAGCCCTTTGGGTCAATACATCGCCATGACGCCCCCCAAACTGTGAGAAATAGTCTGAGTTCAAACTACCTGCCCCAGCCCCTATTTGATGGCCCCCCCCGCCTGATGCCCCACATCTGTGACAGTTTCTCCATTGCCACCAACCATTTTACCAGGGGCTGGTATTGCCACCCACCCTCCACACTCTGTATTGTGCCATGTCTGACCTCATGCTGCTGCTGTGGCTGCTGCTGTGACCTCAACACTCTGTCATTTTGCCACTCTCTGACTCATGCCCCTGCGGCGTCACCCCCACTCTCTGTCATTGTGCCACTCTGTGGGCCTACTCTGTTTTTTCCACCTCCGAATGTCATTGTGTCACGTATGACCTCTGTGCTGCTGCGGATTTACTCTCTGCTTGTGCCACTCTGTGGCCCACTCTGTTTTTGCCACCCCCAGAATGTGATTGTGCCACTGTCTGACCTCATGCTGCTGCCGCGTCACCTCCATTCTGTCATTGTGGGACTTGTGGCCTACTCCTTTTTTTGCCACCCCCAAATGTCATTGTGCCATGTCTGACCTCATGCTGCTACTTTGGCTGGCCCTGACCTAGACCTGTGTATTGTGCCACTTGTGGCATACCTGTTTTTGCCACTCCAGAATGTCATTTTTGCCACTGTGACCTCATGCTGCGCCGCCGTCACCTCCATCTCTGTCATTTTGCCCCTCTGTGGCCTACTCTTTTTGCCCCCTCCCGAAGTGATTGTACAGTTGACTAGTTGCTGCTGTGGTGCTGCCCCTGCCTAAAACTGTGTATTGGCCCCCTGTGGCTATTCTTTTTTGCCCCCTCCTGAATGTCATTTTGCCATGTCTGACCTCATGCTGCGGCCGCCTCACCTCCACTCTCTGTCATTGTGCCACTCTGGGCCTACTCCGTTTTTGCCACCCCCAAATGTCATTTCCCACTGTCTTGACCTCATGCTGCTGTGCCGCCGTCACCCCCACCTCGTCATTGTGCCACTCTGTGGCCTCCCCTTTTTTTTTTGCACCCCAGAATGTCATTGTGCCACTGTCACCCCCAGCTGCTGCTGTGGTGCTGCCAGACCTAGACATGTGTCATTGGGGCCACTCTGTGGCCTTTTCCCTGTTTTCCACCCCAGAATGTCTTGGCCATTTTGACCTCATCGCTGTGCTGTTGATGGTCAACTCCACCTGTGCATTGTGCCACTCTTTGGCCCTACTCCTTGTTTTTGCCACCTCCAATGTCATTTGTGCCAGTCTGCCCTATACTGCTGGGCTTCCGCCGTCACCCCCACACTCGTCCCTGATTTTGCCACCTGAGCCCTACTTTTTTTTTCCGGTCGTGCCATGACTTTATCAGGCTACATTCCCCTTCATTTTTTGGTCATTTTGCCCTCTTAAATGCCCAGGGGTTTTATTTTGAAGGATTCTAAGAGCGGCACAGTCCGTGCGGTCATACTAAAACACAACATTGTATAAAGACCAAACCAATCCCTTTTGCATATTTAAGCATGGGGACAATGTTTTTACGCACCCTGCAGGCCCGTCGCCTGGAAATAGCTGTTTTTTAACGTGATTTCCCCAAAATAATTCGAACAAAGTTTTTTTTTTCGGGGAAATTTTGGCGAAGTGAGCAAAAAGAATTTCGAAAATTCCTCATCTCTTTTTGCGACTTCTAAAATTTTTTTGGGAAAAGGGTTTTTTTTTTTTTTTTAAAAAAGGGTTTGAGCCTTTTTCTGATAATTTTTACCCTTTAAAAGGCGATTTTTTTTTTAAATCATACTCCATGCCCCCATGGCCTGAAGCCGAATTTTTTTTTGCGATTTCTATAGTTTTCCCCTCATGTTCCCTTCTCACTTTTACTTCACCCCGCCGGATCATTTAGACCGAACAAATAGGGCGCTTGTCGGAGCTGGCAGCGCTGCATTGCGCCCACTTGCCGAGCCGTGGGCGACATGCCTCGGTTTTTGAAAAGACCCCCCCGCCCCGGAAAGCCCCTCCGCCCCACCGCGCCCATTGCACACCCCTTTTATGGAGGTGCAGCCAAAGTGGCGAACGCTGCGCCTAACATCACATCCCTGCGTCCGACAGCGGATTCGGGCCGGTGAGGCGCAGGATAAGCCAGAAAACAGGCGTAAATCCCGTTCATACATGTCGCCCTTTAGCTTTAGAATTTTTCGCATAGTCAATGGTTTTGAGGTCATGTTGCTGTGAGATACAGCTATAATTATGGTCCTTTGGAACAGAAATGTGGCTTCTCAGTGGCATTTCTCCATCACAATTTTTAATAGTGGATGAGAAGTCCTATTTATAATTTTTTTAGGTCATGTTGCTGTGAGATACAGCTATAATCATGGTCCTTTGGAACAGAAATGTGGCTTTTAAGTGGCATTTCTCCCTCACAATTTTTAACAGTGGCTGAGAAGTCATTTTTATAATTGTTTGGGTCATGCTGCTTTGAAATGCAGCAATACTACAGGTCCTATTCTAAAAAATGTTGTTTCTGACAGACTTTTGTTCTTCACAATTGTCAAGAATGGCTTAAGGGTCATGTTTTGAATTTTTGGGGGCATTTTGCTGTGAAATGCAGCTATACTACAGGTCCTATTCAAAAAAATGTGGTTTCTAACAGACATTTGTTCTTCACAATTGTCAACAGTGGCTCAAGGGTCATGTTTTGAATTTTTGGAGGCATTTTGCTGTGAAATGCAGCTATACTACAGGTCCCATTCTAAAAAATGTGGTTTCTAACAGACATTTGTTCTTCACAATTGTCGAAAGTGGCTCAAGGGTCATGTTATGATTTTTTGGGGGCATTTTGCTGTGAAATGCAGCTATACTACAGGTCCTATTCTAAAAAATGTGGTTTCTAACAGACATTTGTTCTTCACAATTGTCAAAAGTGGCTCAAGGGTGATGGTGCTGTCAAAAACAGGAATAGGTAGGACACTGTTAATGGACACATATTGCAAAAGGACTTGTTTTTTCAAGATCTTTAAAATAGCTAGCAATTCCTGTAGTGAGACAAACCATTTAATACAATTAAAAAAAAGAGAAACAAGACGGTGGGATTCCATCCTATTTTAAAAATGTGTTTTCTAGAATAAAACTACTAAAAAACTTGCATGTACAAAATAGCTGATACAAATATTCCTCTGAATTATACAAGGGAGGTACAGGAAGATTTAAACAGATGTAGGTTACCAAGGACAGGTATAGTCAATGTTCAGTTCAACTAAAATGTGGTTCAAAGACTCCTTTTTCCGGCATTTTTTAAATCTGGCGGTCATGCAGGTTTGGGCTCATGCTGTGGCCCAGGACAGGTATTGTCAATGTCCAGTTCAACTAAAATGGTGGTTGAAAGACTCCTTTTTCTGGCACTTTTTAATCTGTGGGTCAGACAAGTTTAATGGTCATACTGCGGTACAGGACAGATATAGTTAATGTCCAGTTCAACTAAAATGGTGATTCAAAGACTCCTTTTTCCGGCACTTTTTTAATCTGGGGGTCATGCAGGTTTGAGGCTCATGCTGTGGCCCAGGACAGGTATAGTCAATGTCCAGTTCAACTAAAATGGTGGTTCAAAGACTCCTTTTTCCAGCACTTTTTAATCTAGGCGTCAGATAGGTTTAAGGGTCATGCTGTGGTACAGGACAGGGATAGTCAATGTCCAGTTCAAGTAAAATGATGGTTCAAATCATACTGCCTTCTGGCACTTTTTAATTTGTGGCTGGGTCATGCAGGTTTAAGGGTCATGCTGTGGTACAAGACAGGGATAGTGAATGGTGTGTGATTTTTTTTCCGTGACTTTTATAACCTAAGTGTGTTGCCTAAGATGTAGCACGTATCCATTTTACTGTTGTGGATGTTAATTCCAGCTTCTCCACCCCTGTTTGGGTATAAGAATGAAGGTGTTGTTCCTCTCCCATAGACTTTAATAGTCATCGGCAATAATCTATTAACGACTATCGGAAATCGTCTTGATAATTGCCGATATCGACTATCGACCCGATGACGATAGTCAACATAATCGCTCATCACTATTGACAAGCTGTTAAAAAATCCTCTTTAACAAACAGGATTTTTTTGCATCCCTACTTCCCTGCCAGCTCTGCTTGCATTACTACACCTCGTAAAGCTAGGGTTTCAAACTCTGCAGAGTAAATGGGCTACATTCCTTTAACCCCTTAAGCCGAACGCCTGAAAAGTAGTTAATGACCAGAACATTTTTTTAGTTTTGGCCTCCTTGCGTTTAAACAGTTGTAACTTTTTTATTTTTTCAATGACGCAGTTGTATGAGGCCTCGTTTTATTCGAGACAAGTTGTACTTTATAAGGGAATAGTTTAAGTACACTTATAAATAATTGCAGTATTTTTTTTTTTTTTTTACAAAAAAGGTTATTATGGTCGTGTGGATACCAAATATGTGTAGGTTTTTTTGTGCGTGTAATTTATGTACAATTATTTTTTATTTAAATATTTATTTTTATTTTATATATTTATTTTTTTTATTCTTTTTTTACACTTTTTATGTTTTTTGTACTTTTTTTTTGACTCCCATGAAGGGAGAACTGTTTAACATTTTTTTAATTTTTTTTTTTTACACTTAGTAATGTATTAGCATATTCATATATGCTAATACATGCTAATCTGTGTCACTGACACAGGCAGTGATTAGGACAGCACAAAGTGCGTCCTAATCACTGGCTTCTTACACAGACAGCTCTGGGCCACTCTAGGTCCCCAGAGCTGACTGTGCAGCTGGTCCCCTGAGCTCTGTGGGTCACCGGGCGTTCCGATCACCCGACAGAGCAGGGAAACCCTTTGATTGCGCTGCGGTAACGCACCGCCGCAATCAAAGGTTAAAGCACGGGTTGCGGAGGTTTCCTCCGCTCCCCGATGCTGTAGGACATGCTCTGGGATCGGGGCTGTGTAGCACAGCCCCGATCCCAGCGCAGCTGCGGCGCCGGGCGCCGCAAACCCCGATGTCTGCAGCGACGTCAAAAGACGTCGCTGCAGACGAACGACCCGCACCGGCCGCCGTCAAAAGACGGTGCGCGGTCGTTAAGGGGTTAAGTTCAATACAATACAAAATTATTGCCCATGTCGTTACACTTGTGACAATGATAAATATTTATACTATCTTTATTTTTTCTTCTCTTTCATTGCTGCCAGCCAGATCATGTGGTTATCCTGGAGATACTAACGAAGGAAAATTTAAGACATCACATTGGTTTATTTTTGGTTCCAGGGCGACATATACATGTAATGATGGGTGAGTTTTAAATGTCTGGTTTCATTATTGTCAGGTGATCTTAAATGATGCTGAATGTGTTACATTTGAATAAAACAAACACAAATTAGTGGTGCAAATGTATAGTTTCTCCTAATAAGCATAAAAAGAAATCTAGAAAATCCAACAATCCCCAATGTATCTGACGTTGTGCCAAATTCTACCTCTAAATTAAATGGTGCAAAATGTGTGAAGATGGAGACTTAGGGCAACATGTATGAAAACTGTCACCGCCTCACCAGCTCTAAATCCCTTTAGATCAGTGTAGAATGCGACACTATGCATGAAAGTGTCACACAGAACTTTATAAATGTGCGCCATTGAGAGACACATTTATGTGCCAAAAAGTGTGCATAGAGTGTATGCGCCAAAATTTGTCTCAGCCTCACCACTTTGAATGGATTGGTACAATTTTGCGCCACATTTTGTCATGATGACACATTCATAAATGTGCTGTGTCATACGAATCTGGTGCGACACGCCCCTATAGAGTTAGCGCATACAGAAGTCTTGGGTCTGGCACAGCATGTACCAGATTTTTGTGTAGGACAGCTCATACATCTGTCGGACAGGGCTACAACATGTTTTTTGGCTCAAAGCACACTAGAAAACTGGCGCAGCCCTGTTCATGCATGTTGCCTTTAGTTTTGTGAACATTTAAATGTAGCTTTCTGCTTACTATGTATAATAATTGTACATTGAGCTTCTTTAATCTGGTCTCCAGTAATCTACTAGGTGTAATAATACAGCACAGACTGCAAAGTCCTAGCCAAGAACAAATGAAGGTGTTAAAGAGGTTGTCCGGATCACTATTTTAACATTGCTGCTGCTGCAAGTGAATAAGAGAAAAAAACAAACTACCGTACAGGGGCATAACTAGAGAAGCCGGGGCCCCATAGCAAACTTTTGGATGCCCCCCCCCACCCCCTCGCCCGCCTCCCCGACCATGAACATTTACCAGAACATGCAGTTTGATAATGTAGATAATACAAGGAGCAAATAACCTCACCATACTTCTCACTATCATACTGCTACCAAACTGCTACCAAACTATACCAAAACGAACATTACCAATAACACTGCTACACATGGACCTGATTATACCGCCAGAACAAGACCACAAATTACCACCACATAGTGACTGAATAATACCCTACAGTATTACTGATCAGCATACAAAAGACCAATAGTACCGCCATATAGTGACCATATAGTGGTATATACTAGTATACACAGGCTCTGCAGACTGTATTTAACCACCAGACAGTGACCATATAGTGGTAGACACCAGTGTACACAGGCTCTGCAGATATATAAATGATTACAGTGTAGTTACGTCTTGTTACTCACAGGTGACGTCTCTGATAATTCGTTGACTTTCCCTTTTGTTCTGCATCCGTCCAGACCACCATGATGACTGCTCCCGGCCACTTGTCCCTGCAGATTTAGACACAAATATCTAAGAAGCCTCACTTTTCCAGCACCTCACTCCCTGCCCCCCTGGCTATACGGGGTCCATTTAGGCAGGCAGGGTTTACATAGGCTATAGAGGGCCCCAGATAGGCCAGGTTTAAGTAGGCAATAGGGTCCCCACATAGGCAGGGTTTAGGAAGCTATAGGGCCCCATAATGGCAGTCAAGCAGGATTTAGGTATAGGGCCCCATATAGACAGGCAGGCTGGGTATAGGGGCCATATAGGTAGGAAGGTAGGGTTTAGGTAGCTATAGGGCCATATAGGTAGGCAGGCAGGCCTTAGGGTAGGCTATAGGGGGGCCATACAGGCAGGCAGGGCATAGAGTAAGCTATAGGGACTATATAGAGGCAGGGGGGCTTTGGGCGGCTATAGGGGCTACATATAGGAGGCAGGGCTTTGGGGGGGGCTACATACAGGTAGGCAGGTAGGGCTATATACAGGCAGGCAGGTAGGTAGGGGCTATATACATACAGGCAGGCAGGTAGGTAGGTAGTGACTATATACAGGCAGGCAGGTAGGTAGGGCTATATAGAGGCAGGCAGGTAGGGGCTATATAGAGGCAGATAGGGCTATATACAGGCAGGCAGGTAGGTAGGGCTATATATAGGCAGGCAGGTAGGTAGGGCTATATACAGGCAGGCAGGTGGGTATATACGGCAGGTAGGGCTATATCGGAGGTAGGTAGGGTATATACAGGGGGCGGGTAGGATATATACAGACGGGGTAGGCAGGTAGGGCTATTACGGGCAGGTAGGTAGGGTTTTTATACAGGAGGGGTGGTAGGGCTTTACGGGCAGGTGGGGCTTAGAGGCAGAATGCAGCCCCAAAATGCGGGCCCCCAGGTCATCCAATATGGGCCCCTCGATACAGAAACCCAATATAAAAAATAGACTTTAATATTTAATTAAGGAAGCATTAAAAAGGGTTAAAAAACAGTATATTATTCCCTTGTCCCTTTCAAATAGGGGTCTCTTGAAAATAACCCAAATATCCAAAAATATAAACAAACCAAACCCTTGTATAATAGAAAAAAAACAGAAAAAAATAATAGATCTTTTCAGAGAATAAAAGTAAAAAGGGACATATTTTTCTTCAAACCTCCTGGTTTAAGAGTTTTTAACTGGTATCTCCAGGTTTCTCTTTGCAAGATTTTTATTTCAAAATGACCCCGTCTTGGACCTGGTTTAACCACCTCCAACACCGAAAACATCAAAACAGAGACATCCCCGCCATGTACCTCAACCACTGGTTGGATGGTGTATCCCTTCTATGTTAAAATTACACATGTTCCAGGATTTCGCCTCGCTCTCTTTAAGTTTTCCCCCACATATATTTTAATGGGCGAACCTCAGCCATAAATGACCCCCTCTTATTTCCCAATTTTCCCTTTTGATAATTTATTGTTCGCCTTTACAGTCCGAAAACTTTTCCAACTTTGTTATTTAAGGCCTTTCAGAACCACATTTACAATTTTACATATTGATGAATCTAAGTCCTTTCTGGGGGAGGGGGACAAAAAGATATGTACGAGTCTACCCCCCAATTTTTTACCCCCCTTTTTTTTTTTTTAAAACATGGGTAGGATCTATCAGTCTGCAATGTTAGGTCTTGTAAGAGGATTGGCAGAATTTTTAAAAGGTTTTTTCTGTTCTCCCCCCCTGCCCTCATAGGTCCCCCAATCATTCCAGTTTGTTGGTTTTCTTTCCCATTCTTTTTTTTAACAGGTTTACAATCCCCCCTTAGGGGTTTTTTTTGCCCCCCCTTTAGTGTCGTTTTGGGTTATCCCCTTTAAAAAATCTTCCATAAGATGCGCCTCTTTCTTGAAAGATTCCAAGGAAAAGCAGTTCCTACGTTTCTAGATACTGGCCTTTTGGATGCCTTTTCTCAATGGATAGGAGAGCACATCCCATTGTAAAAAGCTGTTACCTGCTGTGGGTTTCCTATCGTTGTTGTCTCAATTCACGTCCTTTTCCCCATCTAAGTTGAAAACAAAAAACAAAAACCTGCCCTTTTTTCCTATTTCATATGGAATCCAACCCAATTTGGGTTTTTATGTTGACCCTATCAAAAAAGGACACAAACTGATGTTCCATCCTTAGGGTGAAGTGATTATTTTAGTTCTTTCTGTACTGAAAGGGCTTTCCCAAACAGTGACTTTTCAAGGGTAGAGGCACAGTATAGCGGTGGAAAGAAGGACAAACCCGGGCTGCATTTAGGACAGATTGAGAGGGGGAGGTTACAGAAGGGAAACCAACAATAGGGATTACAGAAGTCAAACGAGAAAGAAAAAGAGCAACAATCAGAGTCTGGGGTTTTTTCCCGTGGAAAAGGATGGATTCTGGGGATGTTTTTTAAGGTCAGGTGACAGCTGGGGAAAGGGGTTAGATAATGGGGGAAGGACAGATCAGAATCTAGTATAACCCCCAAAAAACGGGGTGCTTTCTAGGGGTTATGGTGGCCACACAGAGAGAGAAAATAGCAGGGTGGGGTCGGTTAGTAAAGTGAGATACAAAATTGCAGTTTAGTGAGGATTAGCTTAAGTAGAGGGGGGCATGATGTCAGAGACAGCGGCAGCAACACTGGTGTTTTTAGCAGGGGGGGTATTTTTGGAAGAGGTGTATAATTGGGTGTCACGCATAGAGATGGGACTGGAAGGGGCAAAACTGCTGATGTTTTTCCGATGGGGGCTGGTAGATTGAAAAGAGGAGAGGCCAAAAAACGGATCCCTGTGGGGAAACCCCCAAGCAAGAGAAAAAGGAAGGGTGGAACCCGAAAATGAGACATTGAAGGAGCGGTCAGAGAGGTAGGATGAGAACCAAGAGAGTGCGGTGTCCTGGAGGCCAATGGAGCGGAGCATACTGAGGAGAAGGTGGTGGTCTATAGTGTCAAATGCTGCAGAGAGATCCAGAAGAAGGAGCAACAAGTAGTTACCCTGAGATTTTGTTGTCAGGAGATCATTTGAAACTTTTGCTAGAGCAGTTTCTGTGGAAACCTGATTGTGGAAGATCGAGAAGAGAGTTAGCAGAGAGATAGCGGTTTTGGCAAGAGTAGACCAAGCGTTCCAGGAGTTTAGAGATGAAGGGCAGGTTAGAGTCTGGTCGGTAGTTGGCAGCGCAAGACGTGTCCAGAGAGGTTCTTTTTCAGTAAAGGGGTTATATCCCTAATGATACAGTTGAAACCAGAAGTTTACATTCACTATATAAAAAGACACATGAAATCAGAATAAACCTTACCCGTTTTAGGTCAATTAGGATTACCAAAATTATTTATATTTGCCAGATGCCAGAATAATGAGAGAGCAGGAGTTTTTTAAGGCATTTTTATTACTTTCTGCAAAGTCAAAGTTTACATACATTTTATTAGCATTTGGTAGCATTGGCTTCAATACATTTAAGGTGCTGTCTATATTTTATATCTCTTTTTATATTAGTACTGACCCTTTATTCAGTCATGCACCGGAGTTTTCTCTTCTCCTTGTAATACAATTGACTGGCAACAAACAGACTGAAACCAATTTGCATTTAAAATCTTGCTGCTTTTTACTAGCTTACGGAACATCAATGAAGGCTACATGCCCTTATATTCCAAATCATCGCTTTACATACAATATGCAGTCAGTACTTAGCTGTAATAGTTTCGTGGTACAATCACAGAATTTTCAACATTTCACCCCAAAATGCAATCTCTTCCGAGCTGACTGATGTGGAGCCAAACCTCCATTGCACACAGTGCAACTTTTGGGAATCATTTTCCTTTTCTTCGGGCAGGTAGCAGAGTCACCTCACTGTTATTTGATCACTTTAAGCAAACAGTAGTATTAACCCATTTTCCAACAACCAAATATCCACTAGTGAATAATTTAACCAAACGTCTAATTATACTTTTCCCTATTTTTTTTATAAAATATATCTATCTAAAACAACACCACCAACTATAAACCTAAATATACTATACTACCTATAAAAAAAAACCCTGAGACAAAACATCTCATTTAAACCTTTTTGGGGGGGTTTTTGTTTGAAGTTTACAATCCAAATCTTCACGTTGAAGCAGTCTGGATTTGTTACGTTTGGCACCTGCAATTATCTCTTCTAACCACACCAGCTAAATCGCTGCTGTGTGTTTTGACCAAGAAAATGTTTGGCTAGCGCTGTCCCCCCATATCTTGTTCTTTTGTTTTTTTGCTCCATATTTTTGTAATTTTTTATTGTCGATTTATTTCGCTAATTCTCCTCTGACAGACACTCGGGCCCTACATACCCCCCCGAAGGATTTTTTAAATAAAGGGACGTTATATCACCACCTTATACCTTTAAAGGGTATGCTAATTCCTAAAGGGGAGGGAAACATAGGGTACCAACAAAATCGCCTAAAATTTGTACATGAGAGGCATGGAAAGTCCCAAAATTTAGTTTTTTCTCAATATATCGGTTTTAACTTTTGGGGAAAAGAAATACAAATGCCAATGAATCACCCAGGGGTTCATTTTTTTAAAATGTCCCTTTTTTTTATTAAACAAAACCCCATACTTAGACTTTTGAAAATATCCATTAGCGTGATAACCTTTCCTATAATATTAATTTTTTGTCATATGTAGCTATTTTATAAAAAAAACGGGGTATTTTGATTTTTTTTCTCCTTAACAATAGATCTTCTCTTTTTTAAAGTTCTCACTTGGTCTCATTTTTCTAGTTCTTTTTTAAAATTGTACCCCTCTTTTAAAAATTTATTTATTAGTTTTTAACTTAAACACGTTTGCTTTCGTCCGTACATATACACAAACCCCTCATTAAAATTGTCCCCTAGGGATTCATAAAACAACTGGGGGAATTATACTCTGTGGGTGCAACAAATATTGCGTTCCATGGGTTTTAAAAAAAGCTAGTTTGAAACCGCTCTACTGAAAATTTTTCTTTTGTTTTTAAAACATCTAAAATTAAATTTACTTGTGCTCTTACTCAGGGAAAACTTTTATGGATTCTGGTATTTATATACCCAAAAAGCTCTCTAAAAAAGACCCCAAAAGTTTAAATGAATGTTAGTCCAGATGTTTTTTTATGGGTAGTAAGAATTTAGATTTTATATTTGGGTGGGTGTTAATTAGATACAAAAGAAATTTTTATAAAAATGTAGGAATTTAAAATAATTAACGTATAGGTTAAATGTATGCACTAGTGAAAATTTGGGTTTAGTTGGGAAACATAGGTTAATACTCATCTGTCTGTTTTAATGTGATCCATATCAGTGATGGACTCTGACACGCATGCCTGAAAAGGAAGGAAATTTCCCCGAAACGTTGCAGCGTGTGCAACAGGATTTTTCTCCACATCAGCAGCTGGGAAAGAGATTGCATCCACTGACAAGAAAAATTGTTAAAAAATTTGTGTTGTACCACAAACTTTTACAGCTAAGTACGACTGCAATTGTTAAAACGATTTTTGGGAATTAAGGGCATGAGCCTCATTGATTTTCCTACGCTAGTAAAAAGCAGCAAGATTTTAAACAAATTTTTTCAGGTTTTTTGGGCCCAGTAAATTGTTTTAAAAGGAGAAAGAAAACCCCCGGTGCATACAATAAAGGTCAGTACTAAAAAAAAGAGATAAAAAAATTAGACAGCACCTTAAATGTATTAAAAGCTGAATAAAAAAATTTTTCCCGTGTGCTTAATCAAAAAAATGCAAAAAATGTCTTTAAAATAGGGGCCCTTTTAACCCGGCTAAAATGTTCCGATTTCTGAGCGGACAGGAACATTAAAAACGGTAGAAGGCCCGGGGCCTTTCCGATAAATTTATGAAAAGAAAGTTTACCTGCAAACCAAGCCAAGTTAGAACAACCAGAAAAAAGGGAGAAAGTTTTTCTATCATGCTCACTTGCAGAGTTTTAAAAATTCACAAGGACCCAAAAGAGGTTTAAGGAGTAATTTACAGCCTACTCCTAAAAGACGATGTACTTTTAAAAAAAGAAGGTATGCAATTCAAAATAGGTCCTTTTTGGATCTAATGTTATTTGACGATACAGATTTACAAACACTATAAAATGCTAAAACTAAAATTACAACAGTAAAAGATTATAAAAAACAAAAGCGAAGAGGTATCAAAAAATTAAAACACTGAACTTAAGGAAAACATCGATAAATTTTTGTTTACATTATTGGAAACAAAACTAAAGAAATTTGAAGAGACATCGAGACTACTTAATGGACTGTGTACACTTGGGGTGAAAATCGCAATCAACTGCTAGACAAGAAAGAAAGAAAGAGGGGGAACAATCGGACAATCCAGGAGCATGGGCATTCTCAAGCAACATCTGCACAAGGGTATCTACAATGAAAAACAAACAAGGTTTTTTTGGGCAAAAATCGATCACCGGAAACCCAGAAGACAAAAACAAACACAACAGGAAATCAACAAGAGACCGGTTGGCAAAACAAAAAAAAAAAAATAAATCTCTAGCAGTGAACCTCTCTCGTATCCTTGACTGAGTATCAACAACAATATTGAAATTTTTGACTTAATTTTTCAAGTACATCTTTAATCAATTTTTTCAGTTTTCGGGAGATTTTTATAAATTTTTTTTTTTTTTGATTCCATAGAATTAAAATGTTTTTTGAGAAGGAGTACACGAGAGAGACCTGGTGAATACTACCAAAAAATTTTCAAAAAAATAATTTCGACCCGTTTATACAGAACTCAAACCTGGGTGTTTGGTCATGCACCCCCCAGTCACAGAAGAATTATCAAAAAAAAAATTTTTTGGCATCAAGTTTTCCCCTTTGTTCATAACAACCTCTCCCCCCAAAACTGAAATGCAAGCCTTACCCCCAAGAAATTAAAAAATAATAAAAAAAAAAAAAAAATAATAAAAAAAGAGATAAAGGTGGGGGACAGTTTTTAGGACAGGAAAATAAAGAGAAAGCACAACAACACTAAGTGATACAGTGTCTACGAAAAATCAGGGACCTACTAAGATTCAAAACAACAATTGATAATTTTTAGAGAGGCAGAATGAGGGGTTTAATTGACCAAACCACATGGATACATTTAAGGGGCAAATCCACGTACCCTGTAACTACTTGTCCCCAAAAATCCCTAAACAAATTCCTCCTCCATAAGCCCAAGTTTCGGGATGGTCGCTTCTAGAACCTTTTGGCTCGGTACTTAGATATGTACCTCCAAAAATGGGGAAAAAAAGATCATAATTTTTTAAGAGATACAATCATTTTTACAAATCTGGGTAAATCAGTACAAAATTAACATTTTTGTTACTTAGACGTTAAAACTTTTTACAAATATCTCTCATGATCAGCAAAAGAACTTTTGAGAAGCTCGGTTAAAGAAACCCTATTTTCAAATGCACACATCGCGTTTTTCTTACATTTTTAAATTTTTTCTTGTAAAAAACTATTTTAGGTTTGGAATGAGTCATCTTCAAAAACAAGGAAACCCCCGATGGGGTTCGCCAGTAGGTCCCCCCGTACTATATCTTAACATATTTTGAAAAACACTATTGTATCATCTAAATTTATAGCAAAAATTCAAACATGGTTTTGATTGTCGAATGACGTGTTCTTACTAGGACGGGACCCAAGAAGAGTTAGAGAGCTTTATGGAGTATAAAATACCAGACATCCACTAAACGTTTTCCCTAGTAAAAAAGCACAAGATCAATTTAATTTTTAGATGTTTTTTAAAACAAAAGAAATACAGTGAGCGGTTTTTAAAATACCTTTTTTTTAAAACCTATGGAACGCAAAAATTTGTTTCACCGACAAGCTACCCTTTCCCCCATTGTTTTAAGGAATCCCTAGGGGGCAATTAAAAAGGGGTACGCTATATTACGGGACAACAGCAATACATGTTGAAGTAGAAAAACTAATAAAAAATTTTGTAAATAGAGGTACAATAACAAGAACTAGAAAAGATGAGCATCCAAATGAGAACTTTAAAAAGAGAAGATCTATTTTATAAACGGAGAACAAAAAAGCAAGTACCTCTTTTCAAAAATAGCTACATATGACAAACACTCTAATTTACAGGAAAACTATTCACGCTATTGGGAAAATTTTTTCAAACAACCAAGTAGGTAAAAAAAAATTTTAGGGTAAACCAAGGACATTTTTAAAAAGGGAAACCCTGGGTGATTCATTAGTGCATTCTGATATTTCTTCCTAAAAACTAAGCAAGATATATTGGGGAAAAAACTAAATGTGGGACTTTCCCATGCCTTTCAGACAATTTGTAGGGGATTATTCGGGGACCTATGTTTCCCCTCCACTTTTAGGAATTAGCAAACCCCTTTTAAAGGATACTAAGCTGTATGACTATAAGCATTTTTTTAATAAAATGTCCTTGTGGCAAAAAATAGTAGGGCAAACGAGTCGCTCTGTCAGAGTGAAATTAGCGAACATAAAAACGACAATAAGAAATTACAAAAATATGGAACAAAAAACAAAAAAACGCAATGGGGAACACCTAGCCAAAAAAATTTTTTCGAGTCAAAACACACAGCAAGCGATTTACGCTGGTGTGTGTTATAGAGATACCGGGTGCAGGATCCCAAATTTCGTAACAAATCCAGACTGCTTCAACGTAAAAGTATTTTGGATTATTAAACTTCAAACAAAGACCCCAAAAAGGGTTTAAATGAGATGTTTAGTCTCAGAGTTTTTTATAGGTAGTATATTTATATTTAGATGTTTATAGTTGGTAGGTTTAGATTAGATACATAGTATTTTATAAAAATGTAGGAAATAGAAAATTAGAAGTATAGGTTAAATGTATCCCACAAAGTGGTATATTTGGTTAGTTAGGAAACATAGGGTAAATACTCATCTGTCTGCTTAATGTGATCACATATCAGTGAGTGTGACTCTGACTACGCATGCCTGAAGAAGGAAGTGATTTCCGAAACGTTTGCAGCTGTGTGCAACATGGAGTGTTTGGCTCCACATCAGTCAGCTCGGACGAGATTGCATACCACTGACATATTGTCTGTAAAAGCGATGATTTGGAATATAAGGGCATGTAGCCTTCATTGATGTTCCGTACGCTAGTAAAAAGCAGCAAGATTTTAAATGCAAATTGGTTTCAGTCTGTTTGTTGCCAGTCATTTGGTAGCATTGCCCTTAAACTGTATGACTTGGGTCATATGTTTTGGATATCCTTCTACAAGCTTCTCACAACAGTTGGAAGGAATTTTGGCCCATTCCTCCTGACAGAACTGGTGAAACTGAGCCATGTTTGTTTGAGCCTTGCTCTCGCCTGCCTTTTCAGCTTTGCCCATATAGTGCAGCAAAACAACCCCACAACATGATGCTGCTACCCCCGTGTTTCACAGTTTGGATGGTGTTCTTAGGCTTCCAAGCTTCTTCCTTTTTCCTCCTTCCTCCTTCTTACTGGCAGAGTGGCCTTTCAGCCCATGTTGATACAGTACTTGTTTCACTGTGGATAATGACACAATCTTACCAGCTTCTGCTAACATCTTAACAAGATATTTTGCTTTTGCTCTTGGGTTTATATGCACATGTCGGACCAAAGCACATTCATCTTTGAGACACAGAACCCGTCTCCTTCCTGAGCGGTATGATGGCTGGACATTCCCATCTTGTTTGTACTTGCATATAATTGTTTTTACATGTGAACAACACACATTCAGGAATCAGAAAATGGCACCCAAGGATGATTCAGACTTGTGCAAGTCCACAATTCTCTTCCTGATATCTTGGCTGATTTCTTAAGACTTTCCCATGATGCAGTGTGTTTCTGATGTGCATTAAAATACATCCACAGGTGTCTAACTCAGATGTTACCAATAAACCTATCAGAAGATTCCAAAGACATGACGTACTGACTGTAGCAACTTGTTTTAAGGCATAGTAATCCTAGTGTATGTAAACTTTTGACTTTGCATTAAGTAATAAACAATGCCTTAAAAATGATCTTTCTCTCAATGTCCTGGCATTTGGCAAATTGAAATTATTTTATTAATTTGGTAATCCTAACTGACCTAAAACAGGTAAGGTTTATTCTGATTTCATGTCGAATAGTGAGAAAAATATGCATGTGTCTTTTTATATGGTGTATGTTAACTTTTGGTTTCATTCGTAAATATTTATATATGTATGTTGCTATATCTTTAGCGGTTTCCGTATAGCCTTTTGTGACATTTCTCACACTATGGGTATTTTTGTCTTGGCAAACTATTTTAGAGAACATTAAATTCAAAGTTATATTTTAAATAGAGTTTCTTTTTCCTTAGCAGTGAATTCATAAAAAATAAGGATGTTTAAAAAAATTATGCCACAATAAAGTAGACTTATTGTAAACATTAATTATTTACTATTTTGCTTGGTATGATTATCTGTCTAATATGCAGAAATTGTGAATTTTTCTGTATTTTCACAGTTTGATATTTTTCATAAGTAAACAAGGACAGTTTCGACCAAAATTTATTGCTAACTTAAAGCACAATGTGTTATGAGAAACAGCCTCAAAATCACATGAGGATATAAAGCTATTAACAATGTATTCCCAGATAAAGTGAAACGCCTGAGCCAAATTATTTACTGACCAGCAGAGCGCACATAGATTCATTCTACATACATGGAATTACAGAGTAGATGATCACATGCAGATAGGAAATACATTTATATGCTGAAAAGAAAGAGAGTACCTTGATATGAGGAAGAATGCTAAGAAGAAGTCAAGGAATTTGTGAGGAGTTCAGTCAAAATTTGTGATCTGAGTATTTTTTATTATATTTATTCTGTATTCTTAGACAGGGTTCACACGGCAACAATTGTGGGACGTATTTCGCTCGCAATTATGCGTGTTCTCGGGAGCGGAGGGGGAGGGGCGGCGGGACGTATACGCCGTGAATAATTGACATGTTACTTATCTCCCCGCTCGTCATATTGTGCGAGCGGGAAGGGGAGACATAATAGTTCTCTATGAGGACTGTGGATTACCGTAATGAATGGGACTTATTTCACCCCGTATTTAGCGCAGTACAGCGTGAAATACGGGGTGAAATACGTCCCATTTTAAGCCGTGTGAACATAGCCTAAGATTTGTAAATTTTATATGGAAAACAAAGAATAAGCATTTTTTAAATACATGTTATTGACACAACTATTAAGATCACATACATTTGGTAATTTGTGTCACAGCATAAAGTGTCATATCGCTTAACATTTATGTTTTCTTTAAAAAATTATTACAAAGACAGTATTAGCATATCAATGCAATACAATCATCTCAGTTATTTCAATAAAATGTAAACCATATCATAAAAATAGACCAGCAGGGTAATTACATATTTTTCCATTTAGCACCACTACACGTCACCTTTCGATAATTTTTTGTGTTCTTGTTTAAATCCTATTTTGCTGCCTCTCTAAAAAGAATAAGCATATTTCATTCAGCTGCTATACTACTACTGTAGTTACAGTGTCAGGTTGTGTACCAACAAAAAGGACTTTATGATAGCAAAATGTACAACAACAAGAAACATGTAGTAAACAGAAACGTGGAGCCTTGGGAATGTGGGGGAAAAACAGAGAGCCCAGGAAGTCCCCAAAAAACAAAACAGAAAAAAAACTAACCAGGAGGTACAGGGAACAAAACAGAATTCCAGGTGCCAGAGTCCAAACAGGAACCTAACCAGCAGCTCAAACAGGAAACCAGCATGTCAGGAAAATCTCAGGCAGAGACACAGGAAAGAGGAGGATATAAATACCTCGCCCCAGCCAGGGATTGGCCTAGGAGATTAACCATAAGGGCTCCATGCCAAACACTGGCTGAGGCTGGAAAGCTCTTAAAGGTCCAAACTAGTATTAAAGACAATTATACTGAACAGCTTTCAAGGTCAGAGGAAAGACGGGAATCCAGTTCCAGGCGGATCATGAAATACAGTTTTTGTTTTGTAATAGAAAATGTCTAAATTGTGTTATCTGGCCATTTTTCATGTACTATGTTTGTATTTTTAGTTATCGGATAGTAAGCAAAAGAGATTATCGCGATTGCCAAGCAGATGGAACCTGGAGTAATGATGTCCCTCTATGTGAAGGTAAGCCATGAAATAAATGAGCACAACTTATTCTCTCCAAAAAGTGCTGGAGGTTTTGTTAAAATGGTTTTCTGTTGTATATGCCCCGTAAAAGCATGTGGATAAATTAGAGGGAAGTCTACAACTTAAGACACCCCTCTTCTACTAACCAGATCAGGACTACTGCAGATATCAGTACTTTTTCTAGACGGCTAAGCTGGTATGTGCATGAATGCCCATTATTTTTAGTGAGTGCTGTGTCATGGCTCTTTTTCCTTACTGGCTAAATAAGAACTCGGTGGACAGTTTTTTAACCCTTACCACATTAGCCAGTTTTGGCCAAGTACCATTTAGATTTTCAAATCTGCCGTGTCACTTTAAGTGGGTTTTTTATGTAATTTTGAATGTTTTTTGGTTAAATGAAGTTTATTGTTTTTCAAACAATTCCAATAAATAGGCATAAACATTAAGAAAGCAGAAACCTTAATTACAAATATAAGATGCAAACTTTAAAAATGCAAAAGATTTGCCAAGCAATCAAATATTAATGACAAGGTATCACTTGTGACATTAGAAAAGAGGCATAAAATTTTTCCTCTTTTTTTCCCATAATATCAGCAATTTAAGTAATTAAGAGCTAATCAACAATTAGTAAGATCGTGTGAACCAGTAAAAACAGACAAAAGGGAGAACTAAACAAGACACAGAAAGGGTATAAAACTAAAGAAGTGACTGTTAAAGTCATTAATCTGAAAACATCTACTATCGTACACCTATACCGATGCTACAGATCATTAAGAATACAGTAGGTATCCCAAGGCTTCCAAATCTCCTCAAAAGCTTCTAATCTATTATTGAGAAGAGCCGTAAGATATTCTAAATTTCTAACATCCTTTACCCTAGTTCTCAGATCCTGTTTTGATGGGATAGATACTTACTTCCAAAACTTAGCAATCAAGCATTTAGCTGCTGTTAATAACCTCTCTGTCTTGTGTCCCAGTAAATAATACAGAATATTTAATATATATGTCTGTGAGGTCAGCGGTACCCTAACCTATGTCAGATCATTAACAAGCTCCTGAATCTGTATCCAGAAGTGTGTTATGGAAGTACAGTCCCAAAAATCTTGTTGGAGATCAGCATCCACTGAACCACATCTCCAACAAACATATTTACATTTAGCTTATGTACATTAAAATCTTATACTGGTTCTCTTTACATTGGATCGACATTAAGGAACGTGAGGCTTGTCTCTAAATTGTCTGCCATGTCTCCAATGGCAAAGAAAGTCCCAGATCCTCTTCCCATTTAACCATATAGGAATGAATCAATGGGGATTCCTTAGGAGGTGTGAGTAAGATTTGATATACATTAGATATCAGATATTTAGTAGAAACTCCAGCCCTGCATGATTTCTGGAATGAAGTAGGTGGAGAAACGGCTGATAAATTCAACACAGTCTGCATGTAATGATTTATCTGTATATAGGAATATCTGCAAGAGTGAGAGATTATATGTAGATTTTGAATCCAGGAACGCAATGAGCTTCCTCGTCTCATGGTCCACCACATTAGCAAAACGGAACAGCCTATTGTCAAACCAGGGTTTCATATTCTGATTTGCAAATGCATTCATCATTAACGGATGAAACTGAAAAGAGATAATTGGAGAAGCATCTGAACAGAGGCCAAACCTCTTGTAACATCTCTTCCAAATATCTCTCATAAGCCTCATTTTATGCATAAGAGGGTCCCTTATTGTTACACTTGTAGTAGCCCAAAGGAAAGAGTTAGGATGACTCTATTGGTGGCTCCATTGCTTGGCTCAAACTGAGTGCTTGAGAGAATAGAGTGTTGAGTTAACAAACCGAAGTTAAAAACAGGAGAGAAAAATCGGTAAGTAAACAAACCTCTTTTATTTAATACTTCAAATCTCATTAAACTTTTTTTACACTCTTTCATTGCTGTTGCAGCACTGGGGATAAGGTCAGCACATCATCACAGGCAAGTTTTCCATCAGCTGCACAATCTGCATATGTATGCAACAACTGGAGCAAGAAGTATCCAGGGTGAATATACCGCTGTAGGAGGCAAGATGTGAGGCATTTTGCTACTCTGGTAGCTCGCATTTTAGACCTAGAGGACAAAATAGCGACACTGAGCGAGCGACGGGCGATTTGTGACAATGAAGGAGAAGACGTATCTTGCCTACTCTGTCGGAGCACAGTTATGTGGCTAAATGTTTGAGGGTGTGATTATTTGATCAGCAGGAAGGAAAGCTGTGTGTAGCTGGGTTCATGTAGACCAGGGGGAGTTCTACTGGGTACCAAGAAAAGGAAGGCCACTTTCTCCTCCTGATATTCCTAGGCAAATGCCAAGTTGGGGATGATAATGCGGGGGAAAAAAAAATCAGTCTCAGAAATGGCAGCTCTAGTGGACACTTGCTCTTCCTAGACATCCGGCAAGAGCAGTCTCCGACTCCCTGTAGTAGTAGCGGGGATGGGAACTGCGGTAAGAAAAGACAGTTAGTCGTATTGTATGGGGATTCTATAATCAGGGAAGACAGATAGAAATATTTGGTCGCCAGGACCAGGACACCGCCTCAACCGCGAAATGGTTTGCTGTCTCCCTCCCTGGTGCCAGGGTTCGTATGGGTGAAACCGGGTGGATAAATACCTGCAGGGGCTGTGATAGACCCAGCTGTTGTGGGTCCATGTTGGAACCTAATGACAGACTACACGAAGGTGGATGATCCCTAAAGAATAATTTTAAAAGAACTAGGCTTCAAAGCTGAATGGAGAGGACCGTCCAAGGATGTGTTCTCCGATACTGCCGGTGCCCATCGTTGCGCATACTGCATAAAGTACAGCGGAGCTCAGGTAGTTAAATGCATGGCTGAAGTCTTGTGTGTAGGACAGAAGGGGTTTGGGTTCTGAGAAGCACGAGGGCTGAGATTTTCATTGGGGTATCAATCTGTTTTCTACAGATAACATTGCACCTCAATGGAATGGGTCGTGGCTGTGCTGGTGTAAAGAATTCTAGAAGGGGAGCGGGAGTTTTATACTAGGATGAGGAGGGTCAGTACAATATAAGAAAATTGAATAGGTTAGAGAGTGGCGCGACTAATATCGGCGCGTGTGGAGAAGCGGAAAGGGGTGTGTGGAAAAAAAAGAAAGTTGGCGGAGAAAAAAAGTGAGAGGGACGCTCGTGGAAAACTACATCGGGGGAGGAACAGTTGGAAATTGAAAATCCGCGTGCATGATATCCGCAGTTTGATAGGTCGATGGGAGAAGTTGAGGAGGACGGGTCTATTTACCTCATAGTATGATGTCGAATGAGTTTAGGGAAGTGGGTGGGATGCTGGTTTTGCACACTGCTGCCAGTCACGGGGTAATATCTCCGTCGGGCCCGCCGATCATCCGCATTTATCGCCTCTGCCATGGGCTTGTTGGTCGTACGACCCAAGGAAAAAAGGAGATACCAGTGTTTGTCCAAACCATCAATAGCCGATATACGAAACACCCCCATATCTCAAGAAACACAATCTCACTACTATATATAAATAAGCTAAACAAATGCTGTCCACTAAAGTGGTCTACAGTTCTATCCAATTCCATCATCTGACACGGTAATTGTAAAATCCCATGCCATCTACCGAAGAGAGAGATGTTTACACCGAATGCCGTCATCTCGAACAGGTAACAGTTTTATAATCCCAAGGCTGTCTACTAATCAGTCGTAATGTATGATTCTCCATGCCGATCCTAAGTGAACAAAGTAGATACAACACCTAAACCGTTGACGACAATGTAAAACTGGAAGGAACTTAAAATGACTATTCACTAATGCTAGAAGTCCTTGCAACCAAAATGGGTGAGGAACTTGAGGCGCTAGATGTAAGAGCTGATTGAAGTGGCTAGGTAAATGCTGAACGATGGCATGTACTCCAACGCATGATTGGGAGGTCCAACCTTCAAGGCTTTTAATCTATTTAGGAAAGACAGAGCGAACAGGAGGAGAGGAGGAGTGTGTCTGCAAGTAAGAGTGATCAGATATGAAGGCAAATGTGGAAAGAGGTAATACAGGCCGGAGTATCTTATCATGTCGAGTGGTAAGCATGTGCGGATGGAAAGTACAAGGGGGATTAATGCAGAAAAATATTATTTTTGTTGTAATCCATAGACCCCCGAACATCACTGGAGGAGATAAGAAGAAACAGATGTATAAATCAAAATTGTTCGGGGCCAGCACAAGCAGGCACAGTGATAATAATGGGTTGACTTTACATTTCCCAGTCATTACTGGGAGTCACGGTTCAGGTGCATCAACTGAAATGGGAAGGTAGTTTCTCAATCTGTTAGAGATAATTTATATGGGGGCCCGTTTGTTGAGGAACCACTAGACGTGATGCCTGTTAGATCTGGTCATATCTAACAAAGCAGTCACTTGTCTGGCCGCGTTCAGAGGTTATCTGTGATACTCTTTGGTAACAGTGACCCCGAAAAATAAATCATTTTCTAGTGTAAACTGGAAAAAAAAAACAGAGCAGGGAAGTGCAAAAACATTCATTTTAACACAAAGATGGCCCAATTTTCTTATTGAGGCGGATGCAATATCAGGACATAGACTGGGAGTAGCTATTAGCAAAAATATGTAGAAGCCAAATGGAGGGGGGAGCTTTAAATATACTTTGGGGAAATTTTATTGGCAAAATATATTCCTATGGGTAACAAGTATAGGCGACTAAAACTAAAAACAACATGGCATCTAACCTGCTGTTAAAGAGGGCAATAAACAATAAAAAGGGCATTTAAAAAATATAAGTCAATGGGTCGCATCAGCTTTAGAAAATTATAGAGAGCTTAATACGAAATCGGTAAAACAAAATTGATAAAAGCTAGCTAAAGATACAAAATGAAAAAAGGCATGTGGACCGCGAGACAGCAAGACCTAACCTAAGAAATTCTTAAAGCTCATATAAATGCCCAAAGAGCCAAATCAGAGCAAGTAAGCCCCATTAAAAACCTGTGATGGGAGCTGGTGACCAAAGAAAGGCAGAGGTACTAAATAGGTTCTTCAGCTAGTATATACTATAAATGAACATAGTAGCGTTGAATGGGGTGTGCCAAGTGCAGATGTAGGTGGGTGCCAGTAGCTGTTAATACATCTATCTGCTATAATTACTTGGCTCAGTGTAGAAAAAAGTCAAAGCCCAAGTTAAATAAACTGTAATGTGAACAAGGCTCCAGGCCCATATGGCATTCACTGCCAAGAGTTCTTAAAGAGCCACTCGGTTAATTCTCTGTGCTCCCTGTACCATGATAATTTAGAGATTCCGTGGCTGACTGGTATGCGTATCAGAAATACTGGCGCAAGGCAAATTGTTGGTTCTCATTTTCAAAAAAGGGTTCCAAGTCATGCCAAGGTAATTATAGACCCAGGATCAATGTTAACATCTGTTGTGACGGAAAAAATGTTTTGAGGGGGCCTGTCAAAGGACAATAAACAGAGTATGTTGACAAAACACAATATTATTTAGTGATTGCAGCATGGATTTACTTAAGAACAGAAAGTTGTCTCATACCCAACTCAGATCTGGTTTTATGATAAAGGTAGTAGGACAATTCTGCGATAGCACCGCGGGGCACGCTGTGATATTGTGTTTTTTGTACAACATGGGGGCACAGGGCATTCAGCACTGTCCCGCATAAGCGTTTGCTAGAAAATTAGAATCGCATTGGGTTAGAAAATAACAAAGTGTGTACTTGGATTAAAAACAGATGCTGGATCGCTACTCAGAAATGGTGGTAATGCGACTCCCTACTCAGAGTGGTGCCCGGGTAAGTGAGTGTGTGCGCAGGGCTCAGGTATTATGTCCTCTCTTATTTAAAGGTTATTTTAATTAACGATATAGTGGAAGGGATCTATAGCACAGTTTTCTATTTTTGCAGATGACACACAGCTATGCAGGTAGTGGCAATCCTATGCGATGCTCATAAATCTGCAAGAAACCTGGACACAGCCCTGAGTGCTTGGGCATCCACGGGCTGCAGGCACATGCGGTTCAATGCGTGGATAAGATGGTAAGCTCTGCATCAGGGTAGAAATAATCTACAGGCATCATATGTCCTAGGTGGTGGAGAAAAACTTTGAGAATCGCTGTTGAGCAAGATCTGGGGCATTCTTGTAGATCATAGACTACAGAACAGCATGCAATGTCAATCAGCCCTGCCTCTCAGGGCAAGTAAGATATTCGGCTGTGTATTTAAAAGAGTGAGCATGGACCTCACGGGACAAGGATGTAGTTCTACCGCTGTACAACATTGGTGCGTCCTCACTTACAATATGCCTGTTCATTTCTGGTCCCCCAGTTTAATAGAAGAAGAACTAAATGGAGCTAAGACAGAGAGTCAAAACGAGCAACCGAGACTTATAAGGGGAATGGAGCATCTTAGATTTATGAGAGCAGGTAAGACTAGAAATGCAACTTATTTAGTCTTGAGAAAAGACGCTATCGTGGGGACATGATTAATTTACATAAATGTGGACCCTACAAAAAGTAAGGGGAAAAACTTATTCAAGTGAACCCCCCCTCAAAAAAAAGGGACATTCCCCTTCGACTAGAAAAAAAAGGGATTCAATCTCCAAGGAAAAAGACGTTCTTACTGTAAAAGCTGTAAATTTTGGAACACCTCCCTGAGGACGGCACAGCGGAACTGTGGAGTTTCAAAAAAAGGCTTAGATCCTCCCCTGGAATAAAAAATATTAATGATACTACGATGAAAATTTCGGACCCCTGATTTGGGGTGGTCCTGGGTCGGAGAATTTCCCCATGGAGCAGTTTTGCTTTTTTGCCTTGGGGGGTTCCGGGGGCTTTAAACCGTAGTGGGGGGGGCTTAAAGTCCTTGCTCTCCCCTAACCCAAAACCCCACCCTTGGTTGAACTTGATGGACCGTGTCTTTTCAACCGAAATTATGTAACTATGTAAAGGGAGCCACCCACCTTTTTCTAAATTTCCCATCCAGCGAGAAAGGCAAAAAGAGACCAAAAAAGTATAACTCCAGTTGGGCTGCCCAAAAAAGTATTTAAAGTTTTGGGCTGTTAACCCCCTATTAATTTTCACTTGCTAGAAGTACATTTCTAGGGATTCTTGCATTTGTAGCCCAAAATGAAGGTAAAATAGTTGAAAGGGAAACCCAAAAAACCTTTTGGGGGGAAAATGGTAAGGTAGTGTTCTAAAAAGCTATTCACTTTGGTGAAAAAAAACATCTTAAATTTGGCCTACCCTTTTCCCAAGGGAAAATTTTAAATTATTCCAAATTACTTTTTTGCTTTAAATTTTTCTAAAAATAAAGTTTTGGAAATTCGCCCAAATAAAAGGAAATACAAAGAGGTTAAATAAACCCCTAAATACTTTAGGGAATCTGCCTTCCAGCGGTATTTATAATTTAATTTAAGGTGAGAAATCTGATCAGGTGGAAGATTTATCAAAAGAGCTTCTGTTTTTGAGTTGTTGACCTTGTATCCAGACAGGATTCCAAACAATAAAGCATGTCAATTAGGCAAAGTAACCAAAGAGTTAGAGAAGGGTCAGTAGTATATCATCAGCATATAGAGAGATTTTATATTCTGAAGCTCTCATACAAACCCCCTGAATAACTTGATGAAGTGTGACTGCCGCAGCCATCGGTTCGATACAAAGTGCAAGAAGAAGAGGGGAAAGTAGACATCCCTGTCTATTACTATTTGTTATGTGTACGATAGGGGACATAGCATGAGGTAGACAGATTGTAGCCGAGGGATGAGAATACAACCCTCTGAGTGCACCAACATATAGACCTGAAATACCTAATGATTTTAAAGTCTCAAACATAAAAGACCAATTGAAGCGATCAAAGGCCTTTTTGGCGCTCAGACCAAGAATTAAAGCCAATTGACCCTTTCTATTCACTATATCTATCAAAGTGATAGTCCTCCAGGCATTGTCACCCCCTTGTCTGCAAGGAAAGAAACCCACTTGGCCTTTATGTACCAAGTGGGGAAGTCACTGTGAGAGCCTGTTTGCCAGTATCTTTATAAAAATCTTGAGGTCTGCATTCAAAAGGGCTATTGGTCTGAAGGTGGTGCACTCCATCGGGTCCCTATCAGATTTGTGTATACAAATGGAATAGAATCTGGAATGGAGGATCCTGCTAAAAAGGAGTTATAGGCAGCTGTTAAAAATGGAAGCAATTGAGTTAGAAATGTCTGGTAGTATTAATGAGTTCACACTTCTGGACCCAGGGATTTGCCAAAAGGAAGGGCTTTAAGAGTTTCTTCCTCTGAAGATCGAGAGAGCTTACTGCATTGTGGCTCAAAGTTGGAAGATTACAGGATGACAGAAAATCTTGCAAGAGATTCTCCCTATCGGTAGGATTATTTGGTAATGTATTTGGTATGTTATATAACCTGGAAAAATAGATATAAAAAACCTTTGCTTTCGTGTCAAGGTCATAAGTAGGAACTCCTGTGCTATCTCTAAGAAAAAAGGGGCCCTATTCTCCATGTCTTCCCTTTTAGCCAACAAAGTGGGAGCCTTGTTAGCCTCTTCATAAAATCTTTGTCTTGAGAAGACAAGTAGTTTCTCAGTCCTATGCACAGCCAAGCTCTTTAGATCTCAAAGACAATGTTTGTCCTAGAACTGCCCTACTAGGGTTTGCAGCTTTCTTCTAATCATTGTAGTTGTTCAGAATAGTTATTTTTCTGAAGGTCCAAGTCCTTTTTAATTTTCCTCTAAATACTGCTTTATGAGCTTCCCATAATATCACTGGGGATGAAACAGAACCCTCGTTAATCTAAAAAAACTCAACAAGATGGGAACTGAGCTTTTCCTTATATTTATGTTTTTTAAGTATTGATTTGTTGAGTCTCCAGGGGCACCGTCTTGTAGGGGTATTAGTATTATTAAGAACCAAGCCAACCAGAGCGTGGTCCAACCAAGTTATTTGGTCTAATCCATGCATTAATCTAAGACCCACAATATTTCCAAATAAATAATCTATCCTAGAGTGCGACTGATGAGGGGTTGAGAAAAAAGAGAACATCTTTTCTGTAGAGTGGTCTATCCTACACAAATCAAACAATTGGAAGCCACAAATTAGTTTACAAAACCCCCGGTACAAACCACTGTAGTTTTGAGAGTTTATTCGGGTTTGTAAATGTAAGAGCCTCTTTAGAAAAGACAGCTGTCCCGTATTAGGCGTGTATATATTACATAGGACCATTGGAGAGCCATTAAGCGTACCCTCCAATATAAGATATCTCCCTCCAGGATCTGCAGTGGTATTTAGAACTTGTATAGAACAGCTTCTAGAATGCAAAATTGCCATACCTGCTCTTTTTTCTGCTCTTGTGAGGCCATATATGCTGTAGAATATATATATATTGTGGCAGACCGACCTCAGGCGGTCACAGGATTCTGCCACTAGGTGGCGTACAGCAGGAGATCTGCTGCCAACGTGCCAACGAAAACCAGGTTTCGGTGGGTGAAGGCAACCATTTGGCGTCAGTAACCATAGGTTAATGACATGTGTATCTAGTATGGCTGCTATGCGGCTTGTGATGGGTTGCCTTTTCTGGACGGTCAAAAGCGTTGGGTGGGGCCGTCCCCACGTTCCAGGCCAGGGTTCGGGTTCCAGGGATTTACCAGGGCCTATAAAAAGCCTGTCTCTCCAGTGATCAGGGGGGCGTGGTCTGCTATTGGAAGTGGGGCAGCAGCAGACCAAGGTGAAGGGTCCTGCCCCCCAGAGGCTGGAGACAGCTTAACCATAAATGTACTGTGTGTATTGGTGGTGCTGGATGCTAGGTTCAGACCCCTGAGTAGAGAGGGAACATTTATGTGTAGCTATGTCCAGAGCCAAGGTTTATTTTTTGTAGTTTATGCTGTTGGCCAAAACCTGCTGTACTATAAGGGTTGGCTAATCCCAGAAGAGAATACGTGGGTTCCAGTGAGTTGGAGGCATCCTGCTTACCCAGCGGCGATCTACAAGTTAAGCCCCGGGTTTGATCCAAGATGGCGGCCGAAGGCATTTTAGCTTTTCAAAAAAAAAAAAAAATATAATTAATATATATAAAAAATATATATATATATATATTTTATAAATTTATATATATATATATGGTATCCCACAAATGTTTGAAGTTTTATATTGTTGTCCTGTGAATATGTCTATTTTGTCCCTTTGAAAAATTTAATAATGTACTGTGCAAGAGGTCCAGCCAAGGGTAACTTTGTTAATCCAACCTACAGCATAGGGCATCTGGGGGGGGAGACAGGGAGAGGAACAGGATGTGAAGGGAGGCAGGGAGGCGGTGCATGCCTGGGGCCCAGAGGAGCTGGTGAGGGGTGTGCAAGAAACAGAGAGAGAGAGAGATTGGGTGAGAAAAAGAAGGGAGATGACTAAGTGGCTTTTGAGACCCTGTTGTAAGAAGGAAAGAAACTGCTGTTGTACTCTGATCTGCACTGTGAAGGAACTACCTCCAGTAAAGTTTATGTGTTTGCATCTTTTATTTGACTGGTATCATCTTTATCCACTCAACATCCATTACAAATTCTGGCGTCCACGAACAGGATTCAAATTACCTCTGTGACCTTGGAAGACTATTTCTGCACCAGTGTAACATCAAAACACTTGGAGGAGTAAGCAGAACTGCACCCGGTATACTATAGCCCCATTAGCAATGCTACAGAAGGGGATGGTGAGCAGCCCAGCACTAGTGGGTTTGGGTGCTGCAGCACAAACCATGCCACTAACAATGCCTTACATTTGGGAGCACCTTGGCTCCCTAGCTATAAGGGGAACCCAACAGCCCAGAGACTTTAAAGAAAAGATCTAGCCTTTTTTAGACTGTACCCAGTTTTCCCCTGAGCAAAAGGGGGAAATACTGATTTGGCCAGCTGCAAGGTTCTGCACTAAGGGGAAATGAAATCATGGCCCCAACAGAAAAGAAATTGCCAGCAAGTCCTTGAGAGACTTGAGCACAATCTTTGACACCAGAACTGTGTCAGAATTAAAAATTGAGATTCTTTAGCAGGGGACAGCAGTCCCCATGAACTTTAAGAGACTAATGCCTTAATTTACAAGAAGTCCTCCATGCTATTATAACTGATCATGCTGAATAAAA
>JAODAL010045527.1:0-31852 GCA_025379985.1 Phyllomedusa bahiana
GATGGGCATAGTAACTTGCACTGAGCCCTTTCACACTTGTCACAGTGGCAGTCACTCACCAAACCTCTCATGCTTCCCTTGGGCATCAGCACAGTGGCGGAGGGTACCTGCAGCTTGATATAGATGAGGTAGTCCTCTCCTGCTGTATGGATGCTGTGGTGTTGTTAGGAGGTGCCCATGATGTTGGTGCAGGTGAAGAAAGAGGCAGACGAAGGGTTACTGTTTGAATCAAGCATCACTTGACCCATTTATTTATCAGCAAGGCGGAATACAATGCATCTCTCTTTAAGTTACATTCCTTTCTCCACCTAGCTAGCAACCATCAGAGGTCCCTTCTTATGTGGATGCAGTCTTCGTACTGCAAGGAGTTTGCAAACCCCAGAAGAACTGACATCCTTACACTTCCAGATAGACTTTAAGGGGATGGCAGAGTGACCCCATGAGATCTGGATCTAGACTGGCCAGGCCAAAGGCAATCTGGATACCAGTCTGGGCGGTAAGCCAGCGGGGGACTTCCTATTTGCTACCTGTCATGTACACCTCCCTATTGTACCTGTCCAAGGGAATCCTCCTTCTGCCACTAGTCAGCACTACCACTAGATCCTTATGATCTGTTAGCAAGATCCATGGCCAATAAATATGGCACTGGGCCTTCCCAGCTGCAGTCTGGAATGGGCCCAGCCTTCAAAGGGTTAAGTGGGACCCATCATCTTCTCTTGTGGCCTGACAAAAATTAAGACCACAGGTATCACCACTCTTCTCTATAACACCATATTTTCATTAAACTGGGGCCCATTTATAAACTTTGGATTACTCTAACCTACCTCCCCCTTTCCACTTGTTTCCATGATTTCCTACTCCACCCTCCTCTTAACCAATGGCTGCAAAGCTGAACACTCACAGATCGTAACATCATAGTGACTTAGCAGATATTCACTCTCCAGACTCAGAACATTAAAGTTCATCAAAGGGTCACCAGTGTCTTCAGTGAACCCAAGGCCTGACACTTTAGTACATTTAGTCATCATCATTATCTCACATTGTGCAAAATAGCATGTCATCAGAAGTTCAAAAAAAATCACATAGCAGTATACACAAGGAGTTTATAAATACATGGGGGGCTAAACTCCTGTATACTACACTACGTATATATATTTTTCTTGGTACATTTTTTTCCAGAGCCTTGCATCTACTGTTCTGTATCTACTGTTCTACATGTCCTGGTCTAGACACAATCTTAGGCAGCAATACTAGTAGAATGCAGGCTCCTCATTAGGTTTTGCATTGATTACTAAGCTGCACATAGATAACACCACAATCAATGATCCTTCAACTCCAGGGAGGTCCTGGGATTTAATTCAAAGCTCTCTCATCTGCTTTAAAAAACAATAGCTTAAGCCCGAATGGGATCAGAAAGTGTGCAGCAGTATTAATTCACTTGACAGTTTAAACCCATTGACTTTGGAAAGGCAAATGTTAGGTTAACGTGCTGTTATACCAAAGAAGATATACCCAAAGGATTTCACTAGCCAAAGGTTCTGTATTATCTTCTGCTGCTGAAATGCTGTGTTTAGTTAATTAATGAAATATAATCATCAGGGATGGCATGTCAGTGGCAATAGGGCTGATTTCCATTTAACTCATGCATTAATGGTCTTGTCTAGTGATAAGTAACTTTCTATATCACCTGCTATCCATCTAGAGGTATGTATTTCCCTACCAATTAGAAAGTGAATGTCTTACATTATTAGCTATGGCCACACTGCAGTTAGGTTGCTTTCACACAGAACGTTTTTTGTTGTGCCCTTGGTGCGTTTTTTTATGCGTTTTTGGATGCAATTTTTGTGCAGAAATGTACAGAATTAATTGTTTTGCTATGCCTTTCTGCAAAAAAATGCACCAAAAAAATGCTCTGTGTGAAAGTACCCATAGGGTGCTTTCACACATTGCAGTTTTGGTGCAGTTTTAAGGGTGCTTTCACACAGCACAGTTTTGGTGCAGTTTTAAGGGTGCTTTCACACAGCGCAGTTTTAACTGTGCTCCAATTAAACTGTCTTTATTACCAGCAAGCTTTTTGCACTTATCTAAACTGAAAAGTGAGTAAAAAAATTTGTATGTTTGTAATCCACAAGACTTCAAACACAGTAATTGATTACTTACTTGAAACCCCTTTATGAACAATTTACACAACTGAAAGAAGCTTGTTGGTAATAAAGGCAGTTTAATTGGAGCGCAGTTAAAATTGCACCAAAACTGGGCTGTGTGAAAACACCTCGAAGGTGCTTTCACATGGAGTGTTTATTGGTGCATTTTTTACGCATTTTTGGATGCGTTTTTTGTGCAGATATTCACAGCAGTTAATACTGTACACTTCTGTACAAAAACGCACCAAAAAACGCTCCGTGTGAAAGGACCCTAACTGCGCTCAAACTAAACTGCCTTTATTACCAGCAAACTTCTTTCAGGTGTCTAAATTATTCAGAAATGTGTTTCAAATAAGTGATCAATTACCATGCATGAAGTCTTGTGGATTACAAACCAATTAATTACTCACTTTCCAAACAGTTTTTAGATAATTGAAATAAGCTTGCTGGCAATAAAGGCAGTTTAATTGGAGCGCAGTTAAAACGACACTCTGTGAAATTTGGGATGTCCTAACCAGAATATTGTGAAAATACAGGTAGTCCAGACTTACATGTGACTTAAGAACAGAAGCTATGGTTGGGCATGACTCTAGGCTCTCCCATACTCTTTTAGCAGCATTGCATGCTATATACTGCAGGCGCTTGCACATGTGCAACTAGACTCTCTACCTCCAACTGTGACCTGTAACCAACTTGAATCAAAACATTGCACTTACAGATGAAACCGAAGTTTACATACACTATATAAAAAGACACATATGCATGTTTTTCTCACTATCTGACATAAAATCAGAATAAACCTTCCCTGTTCTAGGTCAGTTAGGATTACCAAAATTATTTCTATTTGTCAAATGCCAGAATATTGAGAGAGAATTTTTAAGGTATTTTTATTACTTTCTAGAAAGTCAGAGGTTTACATACACTAGGATTACTATGCCTTTAAACAATTTGGGACAGCCCATATGATGATGTCATGTCTTTGGAAGCTTCTGATTCTGGTTTATTGGCAACATCTGAGTTAGAGACACATCTGTGTATGTCTTTTAAAGCACACCATAAACACACTGCTTCTTTGTGTATGTCAGGAAAACCAAACGGGCCCACTCAATGGTCGACGGCCTGACTTAGGGTGTATTGTGACGTTGTGCCCCCCCCTAGGAGTGCACAAGGTCAGTCAGATACGGTTTCACAGTAAACCCCTGTCCACACAGGCACAGGAAGACCAAGGGAATGCAAGAGGATACCCCACTCGCCCACAACCCTGAATGGCTGGGAGAGATCTGTTTACCCACACTGGTAAACTGCCACCAGTTCCCCGTTGGTTATAAGACCGGTCCGTTACCGACTTACAACAAGGCCACGAACCAGCCTATATATTAAAGACAGAGAATAAGGCAGGTGAGATCGATGATCAAGACAACAGAGGAGCCCAGATTAAAATTTATAGATTTAATTTGCCTTGGAGGTCACAATAGACCAACAATATATACATAGGGACAATCCTATACAGATATTGATCAGAGGTGCAAATACGGGTATGGTAACAAACAGAGGCAGCAAGATGTGTCTATTTACCTTAGTTTGTTTTTGTGCTGGCCTACACCAGGGTGAAATGGGGCCTATGGGTTCTGGACGCTCCTGTACGCTCAGCGTAACTGCTTTCCAATAGAAAACAACAATGGGCAAAGTCGTGTTTCGACTTAAAACGGTACTGGGACAGCCCATGTAGCAGTACCCACTCATTCCTCTGGGACGGCTTACACCTTCTTCCCTCTTGGGCCATGCGGTCTTGTGGCTTGAACACAAAATGGGCCATAGTGGGGCAGGGCATTGGCACAGAACTGAGCCAGTGATACCATCAGAACCGGATGGGCCTAAGCTACGACCTAGTACTACACATGTCCTCCTTCGCCTTTTCCTGTCTTGACTGTGAGTTTTTTCCTTTCAAGATTGTCATACAAATTCGGGAGTGACAGCTAGATGTGTGGAAAGTTTCATATTTTTAATTGTGAAACTTGGATGGACCTGTGATTAAGGGCTCTCCCATCAATGTTTATGAAATAGCTGTGCCTTTGTATCTGGCATGAGCCTTTGATCCTGGGGGTCTGAGAGCCCATGTATTTTCAGCAGGAGTCAGGTGCTAATGAGATCAACTGACAACACTTTGTTGCTGTCGGCCTCCTGCTGAGGGGTCTTTGGCTTTGTTAGCCAGGTCTACTGCCTTCTGCCTAATTGATGGCTCCCTGTGACATGTTGCAATCTGAGTGACATTTGAAGCTGGAGGGGGGGGATGAATTTGTCATTTTTGTGTCAATTTTCCTCACAGTGTAACATCATGGAAAAGTCTAACGAAATCAGCCAAAATATCAGGAAGAGAATTGTGAACTTGCACAAGTCTGGATCATACTTAGGTGCATGATACCTGAATGTGCCTCGTTCATCAGTACAAACAATTATTCAAAAGTACAAACAACACGGGAATGTCCAGCTATCATACTGCTCAGGAAGGAGACGGGTTCTGTGTCTCAGAGATGAACGTGCTTTGGTCAGACATGTGCATAACAACCCAAGAACAAAAGCAAAAGATCTTGTAAAGATGCTGGTGAAAGCTGGTAAGATTGTGCCATTATCCACAGTGAAACAAGTACTGTATCAACATTGGATGAAAGGTCACTCTGCCAGGAAGAAGCCATTACTCCAAAAGAAACATATAAAATGTGCACAGAAACAAAGGCCTACATTTTTGGAGAAATGTCCTGTGGTCCGACGAAACTAAAATTGCACTGTTTGGCCATAATGACAATCGTTATGTTAGGAGGAAAAAGGAAGAAGCTTGGAAGCTGTGAAGTTGTGAAAAAAAGGGAGTGACAGCATCATGTTATGGGGTTGTTTTGCTGTAGAAGGGACTGGTGCACTTCACAAAATAGATGGCAGCATGAGGAAAGGAGATTATGTGGCAATACTGAAGCAACATCTCAAGACATCAGCCGGGAAGTTAAATCTTGGTCGGAAATGGGTGTTCCAAATGGAAAATGACCTAAAGCAAACTGCCAAACTGGTTAGAAAGTGCCTTAAGGATAACCAAGTAAATTTTTTGGAGTGGCCATCACAAAACCCTGATCTCAAACCTATTGAAAATGTATGGGCAAAGCTGAAAAGGCAGGTGAAAACAATGTGACCTACAGACATGGCTCAGTTACACCAGTTCTGTCAGGAGAAATGGGCCACATTTCCTACCAACTATTGTGATAATCTTGTGGAAGGATATCCAAAACTAGTGTTGAGCGATTTTTATCGACAAAATTGAAATCGGCAAGGTTTTTATGGTGATCGAAATTTCCAGTCATGCGATAATTAAGGTTAAAATCTGTGCATCATCTATAAGATCGAGCCTTTTTCGGCTCTTCCTGTAATTTTCGCGTACAGCAATCAGATTACAGAATAGAGCAGGGGGAGGATGTGTGTGCGACGTCATGACTGGGATGTGTATGGTTGCGATTGGCGGGGAAAAAAATCACATGACCTCTTTTTACATAGAACAGCGTTTCCTGTTTCGCCTCATGTCTCTCAGCGTCTATAGGATAGGCCCTTTGCGTTCTGCCTGGGGCCCAAAAACAGCTCAGCGAAATTAGTCTATTTCTGCCAGAGAAACCTTACTATAGCTGTGATCCTTTCCAATTTTAGTTAGATTAGGGATTTGAAACATTTTATGTAGTTAGCTAGAGAATTTTAAAGCAGAATCTACCACTGTAAATTCATGGCGGTGGGAGCGGGAGGGGGGGGGGCCCCGTGGGCGAACACAGACAAGCTCTATCTATAAAGAACACTGGATAAAGTTCACCAAGACTTAGTGTAGACATTGTAGGGGGAAATATCTTTATTATTAACAGTTTGCTTTTGAAATATTTCCTGGATATTGGGCAGCCTGAACTTATATTGGATAAACATCATTTCTAGTAAAAGCAGGTCTCTTTGTTAGCTGCAAAACTCCACTTTTATTATCAGTATTTTAAATTTTTTTATAGGTGTTCATTTTCAATTTTACCCATTACACCCCGTGACTGTTGATATATCCACCTTGCAGTTAAATTACAATACAGCAATCTTGTAGTCAGCACAGGTTGTTTGTTGCCAAAAATAGTGTATCTTACGAAAACATCACAGTTACGTGTTTTTTGAATTTTTCGCACCCAGCATTGTTCATATAAGCAGCAAACACGTAAAACTTAAAAAAGCAATTTATATTCACCACAGGTGAATTGAAAGGTGCAAAAAATTACTGTTTATTATAACAAAACATAACATTTATGTTTTTTTTGATTTGTGCGCACCAGAAATTGTTCATTGACGCAGCATCTACGTAAATCTTAAAACAGCAATTCTATATTCACCACAGGTGAATTGAAAGGTGCAAAAAATATCGTTTATTATACCAAAACATAACAGTTACGTGTTTTTTGACTTTTGTGCACCCAACATTGTTCATTGACGCAGCATTACGAAAATCTTAAAACAGCAATTTATATTCACCACAGGTGAATTGAAAGGTGCCAAAAAATACGTTTATTATATCTAAACATCACTGTTACGTGTTTTTTGACTTTTGCACACCCCAGCATTTTTTCATTGCGCAGCATCTACGTAAATCTTAAAACAGCAATTCTATATTCACCACAGGTGAATTGAAAGGTGCAAAAAAATACCGTTTATTATACCAAAAAATAACATATACGTGTTTTTTTGGACTTTTGCCCTGTCCAGATTTGTTGATAGACACCTTGCAGTTAAATTTGAATCCAGAAATTTTTTGTTTTGATTAGAGGGATTTGAGAATAGCTGTGATTTGCGTCTTTTAATAAGAGACTTTCCAAAACTATTCCATACCTTCTCAAATTTTTATATTTCTGAACATGGAGCGAAATGCAGGTGGTAAGCGAGCAAAGAGGGGGGTAGCACATGGAGGTAGAGGTACGATAGAAGGTGCTCCTGCCAGTGCTGGCGACAACACGCATGCCAGCGGATCGTCAGTTGCAGGGGCCGTCAGGGCCCCTTCCAAAGGGTCAGGGCCCCGTGAATCTAAGTAACGAACATCGTCGCCAATCTGTCCTTTCAGTGGTTAATGCAACCTGCATCTAGCAGTCTTACCTCCTCGTCCTCGCAGTCAACGCAATCGCTCAACACTATCCAAAACATTTGACCCAAGTCATACATTTTAAGGACAATGCTACCAAATTCCTAATGAAATGTATGTAAACTTTTGACTTTGCAGAAAGTAATAAAAATGACTTCCTCCACTCTCTCTAATTATTCTGGCATTTAGCAAATATAAATAATTTGATCTGATTTCATATCAGATAGTGAGAAAAAACATGCATATGTGCCTTTTTATATAGTGTATGTAAACTTCCGGTTTCAACTGTATATCTGGGCTTAACATGGCGTTTTTTCAGTGCAATCCTTGGATACGTTTTGGAGTAGAAACGTAGACCATGATAAATATACACAAACGTATGCATTTCTATGAATATGTCACTGTTATTTAAAACGTAAACGTGGCATATTTTTGCATATGTTTACATCCGTTTATGTACTTAGAATGCATACGTTTTTAAACATTTTCATACTTAGAGATATGATAGAGGTATCTTATAAGATAAAGCCTCCAAAGGATGTACTCCTAAACAAACAATGCTATTTACAGTTACCTACCAGAAAATGCATCCATCCCCTTAGACTACCAAGTGTGGTCAGTCCATAGAAAGTATCTGTCTCAAACCCTGTAAGGGTATATCCTTTTCCCCAAAAAAATGTAGGGGCTCTTTAATATACTGTGTTTTTGTGGCTTTTGTGAGCCATCTTACATTCCTTACCCTTTGATCGCCATTTATCCCCCATCTGTACCCTGAAGTGGTCAGTGAGCTTTTTGTTCTTACGGGGCTGATCAAAGCATGTCGGGACAGGACCAAAGGGATTAATAGGGTTTTGTGTGTCTTCAGGGTGAGGTTCCGAACAGGGATGCTCTTAGGCTATGTTCACACGGCTTAACTGCGGGACGTAATTACGCCCTGCAATTACGCCGTGTGGCCGGGGTAGGAGCGGGGGAGTGAGCGGGGGGCCGGCACTTCGCCGGTCCATAGACTTGCATTACCAGCGGCGCGTATACGCCGCTGGTAATTCACATTTCAATTATCTCCCCCCTCGGCATATTCGGCGAGCAGGGAGAGGAGACGTAATTCATAGTTCTCTATGAGAACTGTGGATTACCGTAATGACTGGGCCGTTCCCAGCCCGTAATTTGCGCCCTCCGGCGCGTAATTATGGACCGAAATACAGCCCATTTTAAGCCGTGTGAACATGGCCTTATTGGGACGAACATCTTGATTTCTTAGGGTAGGTTCCGTGTAGCCATTTTTTTTGGTCCAGAGCCTTCTAGGGTTTCCTTTGTCGGTCCCATATACCCATTTTTTGACACCTATGTTTTTGCTGTTTGATTTTGTCTTGGTGAGGAGAGACTATTTGTGTGAATCTATTTTATATAGCTATTTCTTACAAGTTATGTTTTAAAGGGGTTGTATCATTACATTAAATGATCAGTGGGAACAGTGAAAACAAGCAACTTTGCAATTGGATGTAATTTGCAAAGCTGTCTTGTTTTCACTGTCTGCCTTATCTTCGTTTTCTGTAAACCATGATCCCCATTTCCGGTCGGATTCCTCCTCCTTTCTTTTTCTTTGGGTTAAAGGCCTCTACTAATTTAGGTGCATTCCTGTCTTTTCTCATCAGAATAATGGGCCGGAAAACAATTTAACTCTGCTGAGCCAGCAGCTGCACAGTAACCCTGCAGCTGCTTCTACAATCAGAAAACAGCAGAATTGTGCCTCGGTGCCTAATGCTGCTGCATGTTAACATAGAAAGGAGACAGACCTGTGCTGCTCTGGATGAGTTCATAGAAGACTTGATTCAACTGTAACAAACCTCCAGCTGTGAGAGGAGAAGAGATCAGTGCTCTGAGTTCATAGAAGACTGTCTAGACTGACAGGCCTGTGGTATGTAAACAAACGGCTCTTGCAAAATAAGACTGCATAGAGAGAGGAACGACACAGTGACATGTGGACTCAGAAAGAGAGGTGGAGGAAAAGCACAGTGACTCGGGAGCGAGCATGAACAGTGAAAAGGGGGATGATGTCATCCCCCTTCAGTTAAAAAAACACCCAGCTGGGAAGGGAAAAAATGCCCCTGGATTTGAAGAGCTGAGAAGCTGAGAGTACAATCAAACACACGAACTGACAAAGCGATAAATCCCCCTTAAGACTTTCTACCTTTTTTCCTTATAATTTTTTTCTGTCAAGGGGGGCATACCCTGTTATTACAACTGGCATTAGTTGTTTTGGCTTATTTTTTCTCAAAAACATTATCCAAACGCAAGCTACTTCAAATGGAGTATACACTTGACTATATGTCAAGCTATGCGCTTGAATACTGTTTTGTACCATCCAAACATATGCATTTAATATATTGGCAAAACGTCATGTGAACCGAGCCTTAAAGCATTGCCATTTGCAGTATGTCACTTGATTGTTGCACCATGGAGAGTTAGGTTATGTCTACACTGCAGTGGACAAAAAACTCACTGAAAACCAAATCCTAAAAACGTTCATAAAACTGAGTTTTTTGTCCACTGCCTGTCAAAAGCTGCTGAAAAAATTGCATTTTTTTGCCACGTTTTGTTGTCCGTTCTTTACACACGTTTTTTCTTGTCTTGAAGTCTGATTTTTAATGTATGCATAAATCAAGCCATTGGTTGTAACTCCACCCTACAAAAGGGGAGGTAAAGCACATTATTGCATTTAACTATAATCTTGAAGTAAAATCCCCAAAAAATGGATTTTTAGTGGCAAGAGTGAGATTTAGTGGCAAGAGTGATAATTTTATTAGCGCTAAAATCCATTAAAAAATGAATTTTTTTGCGCCAAAATATGTAAAAAAACTTATTTTAGCAACAAAAGCGAGATAACTTTATTAGCACCATTGGACACTTGTATGGAGAATTGATGAGGTATAACCTGTGTTATCACCCACTATAGGAGGGTTTTCACTGAAAAAAAGCGTCAAAAAATGCAGTGAAAATGCGCCAAAAAAGTCCTACATGGACTCCAATAACAAATTTTCTGCCATGCTCTTGTGTTTTTTGCAACTTTTCCAAAAATGTCAGTAAATAAAACGAGCAGAAAAAATATGTTCAGTGGAGACAACAGGAAGTTTTCACTAAAGAAGTCTATGGGACAACTTAACAGTCGTTTTTTCAGCATTTTTAGAAAACGAAAATGGACGTTTTTCTGTGCAGTTGAGATATAGCCTTACTTCACCAGGGGATATTCACACAGTGTTTTGGATATGTTTGGATTATTCAAAAGCACTGTGTAAAACGCATCCAACACCCACCCAGTGTGCTGCTTGCTTGAATGTGTTTTTGCCGCTTCAGAAACGCACCTTAGAGTTTTAAATAGGACGTCTGCGGCCTCAAATCAAGAATTGACATGACAATTCTTTGAAAGGATCTAAAAGACGCATCGCAAAGACGCATGTAAAACACGCATCGGCTATCACTCATCTGAATACCGATGCGTGTTTTACATTGAAAGCAAAAAGGCTCAGCTAGGAATAACAGATCTGATATGCCAATCCCAGAACTGCCCACACCCTGAACAGAAATTGGAAGTCTGAAACTGGCTTGAAGGAGCAGGCTCTGTGAAATGGCCTGATGAAAAAATTTGTTTAAAACAAGCATACAAACATTAGTAGCATTTCTTAAATGGGGCCTTTTTTCAAGTTGGACCTAATTTGTAAAAAAAAATAAAAATTGGGTTTGAGACATCCGGAACCCAAATTTTTTCTCCAACCCTGTCCCTTACTATAACTGTAACTGTTGTTTAAGAGGCTTTAGAAGTTATTGTTATTTGATGCTCCCATTGTGGACTACTGTCTGATCCAACATCCTGTCCAACATCACTTCCTGTTACTTCAACATAAGGCCAATATTATAACAATGATAAGTGATGTCAGGCGGGACAATGGGCTAGAAGTTAGGCTGTAAAGGGACCATCCTGTTGTCAGACTGGTAAGTTCATCCCTTATACAACTGTAACCCTGACCTTAAGGTAAATGTTAGGGCTACAGTAAATTTTTTGGCAATGTTCATCAACAATTGATTAACCCCTTAAGCCGAAGGCCTGAAAAGTACTTAATGACCAGCAAAATTTTGTAGCTTTTGCCTTCCTGCATTTTAACAGTCATAACTTTTTTTGGGGGGTACAGTTTAAGTTTACAAATAAATTACTGCAGATTTTTTAGTTTTTTTACTTGTTTTACACCATTCAGATTTCAAACTAAATAACCTGTTAGTTGAATTCCAAAGGTTATTATGGTTGTGTAGATACCAAATATGTGTAGAAATTTTGGGGTCTAATGTATGCATAGTAACTTTTTTATTAAATATTTATTTTTATTATTTTTTTATTTTTTTCTGTTCTTTTTAAAGGTTTTTTTTTTTTTTTTTACTTTTTTTAATCCCATTAAGAGATAACTACAGTATTGAACATTTTTTTTCACTTAGTAATATTTATGTATGCTAATTAGAGATGGGCGAATTTCCCAAAATTTGGTTTGTTCACTTCGCCGAATTTCTCGGCAAAAAATAACTTCGTTCTGAATTACTTCGGGACGAATCACGTTAAAAAACAGCTATTTCCAGGCTGCACAGAGCCTGGGAGGGTACTGTAGAACGTTGTGCCATGCTTAAATATGCAGAGGGAGCTTGGTTTGGGGCCCTTTATACAATGCTGTGTTTTAGTATGACACCAGATGACTGCCGCCCGCTCTTAGAATCGCTTCACTCTAAAATTCCCCGGGGAAATTAAGAGAGCAAAACTGACCAAAAAAACTGAAGCAAAGGGAAGTTGCCTGATAAAGTCATGCCAGCGAAAGCTGGAAAAAAAACAAGCTGGAAAGCTCAGGTGGGAACATCAGTGACAAAATGTGGAGGTGACGGCAGCAACCACACCCAGCATGAGTCAGAGAGTGGCACAATGACATTCTGGAGGTGGCAAAAACAGGAGTAGACCACAGAGTGGCACAATGACACAGTGTGTAGGTCACGGCAAGCAGCCAAAAGCAGCAGCCATGAGGTCAGACAGTGGCACAATGACATTCTGGAGGTGGCAAAAACAGGAGTGGGGCCACAGAGGGGGACAATGACACAGTGTGTAGGTCACGGCAGGGGCCACAGCGAAGCATGAGGTCAGACAGTGGCACAATGACAGTTGTGGAGGTGGGTGGCAAAAACCAGCCCCTGGTAAAGATGGTTGGTGGCAGATGGAGAAACTTCAGCAGATGTGTGGCATCAGGCGGGTGGCGGCATCAGAATAGTGTGATTTTAGGTATTTTGAACCCAGACTCATTTCTCACAGTTTGGGTAAAGGCGCCCATGGCTGATGTAGTCTAAACGCCTAAGGCATTGGTGTGTGGAAATCCTGGCCGACCACGCCTGATTCATCTGACAAAGGTCAGTCGTTCCACATTTCCCCTGGACAAGCGGTTCTCCTTGGGGTAACGATGGCCCCCGCTGCACTGAACACCCGCTCTAATGCCACACTACTGGCCGGGCAGGACAGCTTCTCCACTGCAAACTCGGTTTAAATTGCGGCCCCCACATCCAGTTTGGCTGCCCCGTAGTCCAGCGGATCTTAATAACTGGAGTGGCAGAGGGCTTTCCAAGTAGGCCCCCACTGCTGGTTCAGGGTCTGCTCCAGTCCTGCTGCTGCTGGCGACTGCCCTCCTCACTAGGCGGGTGAAGGAAAACTGCTCATCAGTGACTCCAGACTTAGGTTGCTGCTGTGGAGCTGGTACTGCTCGACCCCCCCACCCTTCCCCCGCAGCCGCGCAGTAGTACGTGAGCACTGAAGAACCCCCGGTCAGACCTGTCAGAGGAGGGGCGATGCCGAACATGGGGAGCGGCCCAACTGACTACGGAGGATTTCCCTATAGTATTTGAGTTTGTTCCTCCCTTTCAATAGTGGGAAAAAGGCTCCCATTTTGGACCGGTAGCGAGGGTCCAATAGGGGGGAGAGCCAGAAGTCACCCTCTGCCGGATGCTGACTATTCGGCGGGTCACTAGCCAGGGAAATCAGCATGCTGCGGGCCTCTGCACAAGTGCCCTCCGAGGGGCTCCTTGCTCCATCCCCCACTGTATACTGCCACGGTGCTTGGGGGTCATCTGCCTCGTCTTCCTCATCTCCATCTACCTCCTCCAGCTGCTCCTGCTCCTCCTGTGCCGGAAGCACATTCACCCAGTGGGCCGTAAAGGACATGTACTGGCCCTGACTGTAGTTACAGCTCCAGACGTCCGCGCTGCCGTGCACCTTGGAACAAACCGATAAGCTCAAGGACTGGCCCACCTTCTGTTCTACATATTTATGAAGTGCTGGTACTGCCTTTTTGGAAAAGAAATTACGGCTTGGAACTCTCCATCTGGGCTCGGCACAAGCCATTTGTTCTCTGAACGGTGCAGAGTCTACCATTTGGAAAGGGAGGGACTGCAGCACCAATAACTTGGACAGGAGTACGGTCAGCTTCTGCACCTTAGGATGGTTGGAACAAAAACTGTTGTCTCTTTGCAATCCCCTCTTGAATGACTGCTGGCGCCATGAGTAGCGAGGAGCAGGAGCATCTGGACCGGGAGATGATGTCAAAGAGAAACAGCTCCCTTCTGCAGAGGTGGTGGAGCCTTGATTGCTGCAATGGCATGCGTGCCAATGGGCGCTGCTGCTTTGGCGGCAGGATGGACCACCACATCTGATCCACGTTTCTCCCAGGCCACCGGATGGTGACACTGCATGTGTTGACGCAGGGCCGTGGTGCCAACGCTAGCTCCCTGGCTACACATACCCATATTCACCTCCTCCGGTGTCTTAGCAAAAGAAACTGCCACACCGCCGAGTATCGGATTTTACCGCCAAACGCTCCGCACTGAGTGACTACTGCCGCCGCTTTCCTCGCTGAGCCCCTGTGCCGCTACTTTCTTGGACCTGCGAACGGGTTTTTTACCCCGTGGTCGCTTTGGGTGCCGACCTCACACTGCTGCTATCCTGCTGGGCTCACGGCCACTTGACCCCCTTGCTGGCTGCGCCGCTGCCTGACGCGCAAGCTGACGCCCTCTTCTCCTGACGATGATGAAGCCCTTGCCTCACCCGGCTCCAAGTGCGGTCGACTACATCTCATCTATTTGTGTTCTCATCGTCACTGCTGTCCTCATCACCGGTCTTGGTATGCAGAGGCTGACCCCTCACAACCTGACCTACCATGCCACTCTCAACATCTATAATTTGCCGCCTACTGCAAGAAGCAGGGGATATTGGCCCCATTTCTTCGCTGCCAAGTAGCTGCTGACTGCCCTCTTCAAATTGTTCATCCTCCCTATAAAGGGCGCTGACCCCAGCCCCAACATAGTAGATCTCGGGCTAAAGGGAAACCCGGGAGGGGACAGAGGGGGGTTTTGAGGACGGGTTTGAGGGCCGCTGACCTGCCCCCCGGGCCAGGGCCAATTTAAGGGTTTTGTTTTCTGACGTTCCCCCCCGACTTTTGGCGGGGGGTTTGTAAAGATGCCCTTTTGGGGGGAAGGGTTGATAAACCAGTCCCCCCAATCAAGAACCTTTGGGGTTTGCTGAACAACACACGGCCGCTAGATACAGGGGCAGTTGTGGCCTTCCCGGTGCCCCCGCGGGCGACGTCCCCTTGCGTGCTGCGACCGGGGCCCCTTGGATTTTTTTGTGCCATTTGCCACTCGCAGGTGAAGAACCGCCCCCCTCCCCTCCCTGACAAAGGGGTTTTTTGTAAAAAAAAACAACACGTTTAAATGAAGTTTATCGGTATTTGATAAAAAAACACCCTGTATTTGACGCCAAATGAACCCAGTAACAAGCTTGGAAACCCCTTGGATATAAATTCGCCCCAAAAGGGGCGGGAAAAAATTGATTTGTATGTTCTTTTAAAAAAACTCTGTGAAATTTTACTGAAATAAAACACAAACAGGCTTAATTAACCTTCAGATAGAATAATTGCCACAAAATTTTTTTCTGTGGCGGTGAAAAAAAAAAGTTTTTTTTACCCGAGTACAAACCCGCAGAAAAAAACGCTTAATTAAACCCCTGGATTAAAATTTTTCCAAAAGAATTGACAGCCACAAACTACTAGCTTTTTAAAAGTGTTTCAAATTTTGTGTTTTTTTACGCTACACCAAAAAGAAAAAAAATTGTAATTAAACCCTTTGCTTGTGAATTTGGGTACAATAAAATTGTATAATTTTTTTTCGGGGAAAAAAGACGGTTTCTTGGGGTCACCACACCTAATAACAACCTTTAAACAAAGCCCGGATGTAAATTGCGCCCCAGAATTGACACCACAAACAAATAGCTTTGTACGGGGGTTACAAGGGGGTTTTTTTACGCCACACAACAAGAGATAAAATTTTTTTTAAACCTTTTCTTGTGAATTAGGCCCCACGGAAAAAGTATATATTTTTGGGGGGAAAATGGTGGGTTTTTTTCGAGTCACCACAAACTGAATAACAACCCCTTAATTAACCCCTGGATGTAAATTGCACCAAAAAAAATGACCACCACAAACTACTAGCTTTGTAGCGTGTTTTCAATGCGGTGTTTTTTTTTTTCCCCCACCCAACAAGAAAAAATTTAATTAACCTTTTCTTGTTTAAAATTTGGCTACCCGGAAAAATGTAAAATAAATTTTGGGGGTGAAAATGGGGGTTTCTTCGAGTCACCACAGCAGAAAAACAACCTTAATTAACCCCTGGATGAAATTGCGCCAAAAAAATGACCACCACAAACCCACTAGCTTTTTAGCGTGTTTTCAATGCGGTTTTTTTAAAGCCACACAACAAAGATAAAAATTTTAATTTAAACCCTTTGCTTTTGGGAAATTTGGCAAAAGGAAAAATGTTTTTAAATTTGGGGGTGAAAAAAGGCGGTTTTCCCTTTGGAAATCCCCCACACTGAATAAAAATGCTTAATTAACCCCCGGTTTTTAAAATTCGCCAAAGAATTGAGCCACCACAAACTACTAGCTTTGTAGCGTGTTTTCAATGCGGTGTTTTTTTCGCCCCCAAACAAAAAAGAGAAAAAATTGTTTAAAAAAAACCCTTTTCTTTTGAAATTTCTACAGGAAAAATGTATATTAAATTTTTGGGGGTTTAAAACCGGTTTTTTTGAAGTACCCCCTGTGAAAAACCCAAAGCTTAATTTAAAACCTGGGTGTAAAATTTCCCAAAGAATTTAGCCAACCCCAAAATAAAAGCTTTTTAGCGGTTTTCCCAAATTTCGGTTTTTTAAAGCCACACCCAAAAAGAGATAAAATTTTAATTAACCCTTTGGGTTTTTGAATTATGGTACAAAAAAAAATGTAAAATTTTGGCATTAAAATACGTTTTTTTTGAAGTCACCACAGCTAATAAAAAACAAATTTTAACCCCCGGATTAAATTGCGCCAAAGAAATTTACCCACCACAAAAAAACTAGCTTTTTTAAACGTGTTAAAAATTTCTGTTTTTTTACGCCACACAACAAAAGATAAAAATTGTAATTTAAACCCTTTTTCTTGTGAATTAGGGTTCCCGGAAAAAAAGTTTTATAAAATTTTGGGGGTGAAAATGACGGTTTTTTGAAGTCCCCCACAAACTGAATAACAATGCTTAAAATTAAAACCCCCGGATGAAAAATTCGCCAAAGAATTTGACCAACCAAACACCAAACTTGTAAACGGGGGAAAAATTGCGGTTTTTTACGCCACAAACCCAAAAAGAGATAAAAAAAGAAAATTTAAACCCTTTTTTGTGAATTTTGGTACAGGAAAAAAGTATAAATTTTTTGGGGGGAAAAGACAGTTTCTTGAAATCACCACAGCGAATAACAAAGCTTTAAATTTAACCCCCGGGGTAAAAATTTGGGCCCAAAAAATTGCCCCCCCCACAAACAAATAGCTTTTTTAGCGTGGTTTCAATTGGGGTGTTTTTTTTCCCCCACACCCAAAAAGGAAAATAAAAAATTTTAAAATTTAAACCTTTTCTTGTGAATTAGGTACAGGAAAAATGTAAATATTTTGGCTTTAAAATGAAAAGGTTTTTTTGGTCACCACACTGAAAAAAAACACTTAATTAACCCCCGGATGTAAATTCGCCAAAGAATTACAGCCAAAAATGAAGTGGTTTTTTGTATTGTAAAAAAAGCTGTTTCTTTAAATGAATACAAAAAGGAACTGGGTTGATCCCCCTTTTGGGTTTCCAAAGGGGCTGGAGCAATAGGAAAATTTTAAAGTAATGCAGCTGCAAATGGACGCACACGGGATTTCAGATCCAACCCCCCCAAAAAAATTTAAAAAATAGAACTTAAAAAAACAGTTTTCTGAGACAAGCTGGGGACACCCCAAAAAAAAATCACGTATAAAAATCAGTTTCTTATAACAATTAGCCCCCCGGGAAAAGCATTTCCCCTGATCTTTTAAAAATGAGAGGATGTGAGCCCCCAGCGTCCCCCCCCCGGACTTATATAGTGGGGGGACGTCACAGAATCCCGCCGGTCCCCTAATTGGTTTCATCCCCTGCAAAATGTCGGGCAGGCATCCCCTTTTTCCCCTTCCAGATTTTCCTTTCCCCCAAATGTAACGCCATGGTCCTCGAAACCCAAAATTTATCAAAAAAAGGGCACATTTCGTTCCCAACCCCCCCCGGAAGGAACCAAACTTCGTTTTTCGTTCAAAAACCCAAATTTTTCCTGAAATTTCTAAACAAAATTCCATTTTCTTTAAAGAATCAATTCCCCCAAATCTGTAATGCTAATAAAAATTACTTTCCTCTGTCTTTTATGACAAGGGGCAGCAGACAAGAGCAAAAAAGTGGGGCCTTAACTCAGGTTTTTTTATACAAAAAACCCGGGGAACAACTCCTGGGACCCCAGGGCTGCTGTAAAAGACATTTTCCGGCCCCTTTGGGTGTCATGGGGAGCCCCCAACACCGAGGGGAGCGGGGGAAAATGCCCTTTGACTAAAACCAGGTTTCATGGACTGCAGGAATCAATGGGTTAAGCGCCAGGGATTGAAGGCTTCCTCTGCTTCCCGGCGCTTATAGAGACTGCTCTAGGAGCAGAGTTATCAACCACAGGTCTGTTCCTCGCACAGCTGCATCACTGGGAGCCGCAAAACCCTTCTTACCTGCAGACAGATGACCTGCACCATCCGCCATCAAAAGATAGTGGGTGATCGTTAAGGAGTTAAAGCTGACCTCAACTGAAGTTCTCGGACTTAGGTTGAATTTGACCTAAATGCAGAATGAAAACCCCTAATTTTTAAATTTAATTTTCCCAATGGGGCAAAAAAAATTCTTGCTTTATTTTTCGAATGTCCCAGGCTCAATGTGGATCTAATGATTCAAACAAGCAGCATCACAGATCCCTACAGTACTGTTAGTTTTGAGACTTTAAATTTTCAGGAAACCCTCAAACACGGCCCTCCAGCTTTTGGGGAAAAACAAACAACCCCCAAACAGGGCGGGGGAAATGGGGGAATTTTAGTTTCTCATCAGCTGGAGGGCCGCAGTTTAAGGATGCCTGCATTGCCCCATGGGTCAGCCCCAAAAATGAGCACAAAACATGCCCCAATACTTGTAAAAATTTTAGCCTTAAAATTTAAAACCCTTTTGTGCCCTCCGAGGTCCTAGATATTTGCTTTGTGTATCTAGCATTTGAACATTTCTACATATACTAATAGATTGATTAAAAACAGTCAAGAAGAGCTATTTCTACATGATCTGGTAAACCACACATTAACTGGCTGTGTTTCCAGCTTGAAAATTTGCCCTCCCTCCTTTTTATTATAAAAGGAAATTTTATTTTTTTTTTATAAAACATAAATTTTTGCTACAAACTTTTTGATCTGCTAATTGGGTTTTTTCTATTCTGTTATCTGTCTCCTCATTTTTCCCTTTGTTTTTAAATTTTTTTAACCCCCCCACCCAACTAACACTTGTTAGAATTTCCCTCCCTTTTAAAGAATTTCTAAGATGTGGAAAAATTTCCCTTTTTTTTGACCTTGATTCTATTTTTTTTTTTTTTTTGCTTTCCTGACCAGATAGGTCACAATAACATAAAACATAAACTTCAAAAAAATTTTAAACATAAAATTTCATAATTTAATTTTTTTTTACTATTCTATTATCAAAACTTAACAGGGGTATATACAGTTAAAATTTTTTGTCTTATCATTAGGCCCTAGTCCCAAAATCAAAAAACGGTTTTTCCTTTTAAAAGATGTTTATGACAAGTTCATCAAAAGTAAACGAAAAATTAAAAAGTAAGGGGGCAAGGAGTTTGGAACCCCCTGGGCGCATTTAAAGTGCTTTTTTAGTGAAAAGAATATGACAAAAGCCAAACATAGAAGAGAATTATAGAAATTTCTGAAAGCTTCTAGCTGTGTATTTCTCATTGCTTAATAATAATGTTCTAATTACTTTTTAAAAATACAATTATGTGTATACATATTCCTTTTTTCCTGAAGACACTATGAAAGGAGTCTCTTTGGATGTCATTTTATGACTGATGAGAAATAGGTTCTTTTTTTTAGAAGCCCCTTGCCTAAATTTTCCCCCCCAGTCCACTTCTACTGATGGAATTTTTTAAAGTACTGTAACAAAAACATTGGGAAAAACCGGGTGTTTTGTTGTCTAAAGGCCGTCAATGACACCTGTTATTTTTTTTTTTCCGTGAAAACAAAAGGTAGTTATCTGATAAGTTGCTTTGGGCAACAAAGACAAATATCCTTAGAATGGCTCCGACATACATTAGCAATCCACCCCAGTCCCCCGAATTTTCAGGTACAGTTTAAGTGGCCCTGTCGGCAAATGTAAGTGGTTTCTGAGGAACCTATGGTTAGCCTTTTTATTTTGTATTCCAGTTAAAATTTAGACTCAAATTAAGACTAAGCAAAAGCAACATTTTTGCCAACCTATCTGAATTCTTAAGGAAAAACTAATTGGCCCTATAATACTTGACAAAATGGGTCACTTCCCCCAAACCCAACCCAAGGGCCCCTTTTTCAGGTTTTTTTTTAAACCTTTTCCCGACATGTCCCCAATATGGGAAAATTCCCCCTTGAAACTCCTATTTGTGTTTTTCTTATTTTATGAATACAAGGATATCCTGGCAAGATGTTGGATTCAGAATATATCTTTACTGTAATACACTGAATTTAACATTTTATTTGGAGACATTTTAAACCCTTTCATACAAATTTAGTTGGGGATGTTTTATTTAAAACCCGTATGAATCCCGGGTAATGTCTGTAAAATTTTAAACCTACCCAAAAACATATTCTGACCATATCACCTTGAACTCAAGTCTCGGTTTTCAAACATATGACTTTAAAGTTACTCTTTGAATATATTATTTATATTAATGCAAAATGGTTACTTCCCCAAATATATAAAAAATATTTCAATTTAAAAAAGGGAAGGTTTTCTCATTTTAAAATACATCCTGTGCTAAAAACAAAAATCACCTTGGGGATATTCAAACCTTGGTCGTATGACAACATCACTGTTGTGATCTATATGTGTATATTATCATATCTATTTTTTTTTTTTTTTACTCAAGTTGAATTTTGATTATATCTTATTGAACACAGGTCATTATTCCGGGGAAAACCCCCAAATTTTTCAAATGATTCTGAATACTTTCTCACGACCCGATGATGTGTTTTACTGTATTTCCCCTAACATGACACCATTCTTTATCCATAATAGATATTGATCATTCATGTAGAATATTTACATCTTTTAGATCATTTTGTATAATATGTATGATTTTATGATGTAAAATTTATTGTTCATACCCCTTTGCTTTTTTTGTAATCACTAGGTTATAAGAAAGTAATACCTTTGAATTTCAAAAATAATGAGTGCAAATAATAAAAAAAAGGTGGCTGTCAGGGTTACTTTTCCTTTTCATTCAATCAGCAGCAGCCTGTAGTGAGAACATGTATTAGACAACACTTGAGCCCTTTTTTTTTTTTTTTTTTTTTTTTCAAAATTTTAATTTATTTTATAAAAAAAGGGGGGTTTGGGGGGGAGGGGCCAGGTGCAGGGTTTTCCCAGGCCATAAAAAAATTTTAAAAAAAGGGGGGGGTTTTATTAATGGGGAAAATTAAAGGTGTTGGTGTGTGGTTTGGGGGGGGGTGGGGGGGAAGGGGGTCTGTGGCCAAAGAGCTTTTAGGTAAGCTCCTGTTTATCCCAGTTATTAGATCAACTTTAAAAACAATAGTAATATGTGCTAAAAATATAACAAGTTACTGACTCTAAGATTTCCGCTGTTAATGTGGATGATGTTTACTAGCTACACTACAAAGAAAAATTAACTAAATACGAATAAAGCTCAATTTTCAATTATTATTTCTGATATTTGTGTCTGTAAAGGATCATCAGATGGATTATCCCAGACTGGATGTTAAATAATAACAAGCTACACAGAGACTTTCTCAAGGTCACAGTGGAAGTGGTGCAATTTCACGCATCATTGCACTATTTTCATCAGAAAAAAAATCTTCTAATAAATAGAATTAACACAGCATTTTCACTGGAAATCCTATTAAATATTGTTCAATCTGGTTTCCTGTACCTAAGTTCATTGGCTAAATAACTTAATGCATAAGCATAATTAATTTTTATAAATAGATTTGTTCAGATTTGCCTAATTTTAAGATTTAAGTACATTGCTATACTACATGTAGCTCTGTAAAATCTTCTAGTCATATCAATCCATAATACACACACATAGAAATAAATGGGTCCTACTGTTCCTCACTATGCTTTGAAATCTTTACAATTTTTATTCTGTCAGATAACACGATGCACCATGATCCATCGGGCGCCTTATTACATATTTATTCTTTCATTGATTCCAGTAAATTACTGTATATCTCTGCAATATAACACTGTAAGAGGCACCATCCACCAGTACATTGAGTACCCGCAGTTCTATAGTATGGAGCCAAAAGGAAAAAAAATCACAGAACAATACGTAGTTACATAGTTAGTACGGTTGAAAGAAGACACGTGTCCATCAAGTTCAACCAAGGGTGGGGAAAATGTGGGTGAAGGGAGAGAGACAAGGACATTAAGCACAGCCTCACCACTGGTTAATGAAAAAAAGAGGCTATCCCATTTCCTTGTCGGTGCATCTCCTCCATTCATGTATACACTTGGTAATGTATTGTGTGTGAGAGATGTGGCATTATTGAATGCCCATCTTGATGTGTCTATATACTATTTAATCACTTGATCTCTAATATAAGACACTTTAATACTAATGTTAAATATTATATGTTATACACCATAGATGACTTTCTATATTCAGGAATGGGTGATTTGTATGCCTTGTTTGATATGGGCATTATTTTAAATTGTTTTTAGCCTTAAATTTGTACTATTTGTGACATATTAGTTTTTAATATTTATTATTGAATTAATAAAGATTGTCAATATATATTTTCCTATGACATTTTTGTCATTGTATTCTTTTTTGGTTAACATCACTACTGGTTAATGCCCTGGAACCCACAAGGCAAGAAAACCCAAACTGCTTTCCCCTGGGAACACCATATTCATGAACCCCAGAGCCTCCACCAGCCAGGATCTAGAATTTTACATAGCTACGTATGCATTAATAGTCTTTAGTTCCAGGTAGGTATCTAAGCCTTTCTTGAAACTCTCTACAGTTCCTGCTGTGACCAGCTCCTCAGGCAGACTACTCCACAGATTCACAGTTCTTACAGTGAAGAACACTCTTCTCCTCTGGAGATTGAATCCTTTTTTTCTGTAGTCGAAGGGAATGTTCACTTGTCTTTTGAGGGGGCTTCACTTGAAATAATTTTTTCCCATACTTTTTGTAGGGACCATTTATATATTTATATAAATTAATCATGTACACTAATATACACTGATATGTTATGGACTAAATAAATATCACTGACTGATGGAAAAATCCATATTAAAATTTACCTTTTCTTACAATTGTGTACAAACTTAGCCCAGTCTAATGCTTCAACACCTGGATGGTCCAATAAATCAATACAAGGGGAAACAATAAAGAAGCTAACAAAACCATATGTACTAGAACACGATATCACTTAGGAATATGGTGTCACTCCTGATTATTTGTTTCCTCAAAGATACTGGTACGTCAAGATAAATGTTCCAGATGTTCTTAAAGATGTCAGACTGTGGGACTCTAACTCTCATAAATGCCTTAATTAGTCCTTTTTCACCACAGGGTGGTCGCCCGAAAAGGGTGGCCCTGTATCTGCAAGCCTCACCCTATATGACCCTGAGTTCACCCTGATAAGCACAGCACCTTCATGCTGGCTTTTCTTTGCGCAAGCGCAGGTCTATGCTGAGCGCGATTCATTATTGTGTATGCCGGATGTAGTCACTGCTATATCGGCTTCTGTATTCAGTGCGCTCATGTGACTTTCATGTCTGCGCATGTGCTGTGCATTGGTGAGGACTCCGGAACAGTGAGCTCGATGCCATAAGGATTCCTTGTGCAGCGAAAACTGCATTTTGTTGGGAATAAATGTAATTTTTCATTTTCACAGCCTAAAGCTAAAAAAATCAGTGAAACATCTGTGGGGTCGATTGACACACTAGACCCCTGGATATGTTACTTAAGGGGTGTAGGTTCCTAAATTAGGTCTTTTTACGAATGTTTGTTAAATATGAACCTTTTGGGAGTCTACAAACCTGTAATGCTGCCTAAAAGAGATCCAAAAATCTAGTAGATGCTCCTACTATGAGGCTTGATGTTAAGTCAAATGGCACACTAGGACAACATATGGGATCTCTCTTAAACTGGAAACTAGAATCAGAGTTATCAATATGGAGTTGTGTTTCCCTGGTAACATCTACCGTGTTACAGTAAAAAAATCTGCAAACAAAAGTGAGATTTTTAAATTTCACCATCACTTAGCTTTCATTTCTACAAAAAAGAAGTTTATCAACAGCATCAAAATTTAAAGTGTAAGATAGTAAGCCCATATTTATTAAAGCTGTCATCTTATTTATCTTATTCACATGTGATCACTTTGTTCTTTTACACTGTATATATTGTGTACATGTATCCCAATATTATATATTTGATTGCACATAATTCCTGATGACACTTTACTATGTAACACAAATTTTCTCTATACATTTTGCGGTTTTGATTGCATAATATCCATTGTTTACACTTTTGATTGAATTATTGTATTATCAACTGATGATGTCACTATGCACTATATAATGCTTCACTAGTCACTGTTTGTTCAGCTTGAAAAAGGCTCTGTTCAGAGTCGAAACGTTGCTGTTTCTTTGGGTGGAATAAACCTTATTTTTTGAAGTGCTGCCTCTATTCTATTTTTTGTTAGCTTTCATTTCTGTCAAACACCTAGAGGGTTAACAAACTTCATAATTGCTATCTTTAAAACTTTAAGGGGTGCAGTTTCTTAGGTGGTCATTCATGGGGGGGGGGCCTTTCAAAACCACATCAGAACTGGACTGGTCCCTAAAATAAATCTGTGTTGCAAATTTTCTTGAAACTGTGAAAAATAACTACTAAATTTATAAGTCTGCTAATGTTGTAAAAATAACTCAGACACTTAAAAAAATGGTGCCAACATAAAATATACATACGGCAGATGCTAGTTATAAAATATTTTGTTTTGAAAATGTCATATTTTTCAGTTTCCCAACATTTTGATATTTTAGACAAATAAAAAAAAGACTGTATCAACCAAAATTGATTACTATTTTAAAGCACAATGTCTCACAAGAAAACATTCTCTGAATCACATGTACAGATAGAAACCATTAAAAAGTTATTCCCACATAAAGTGATACATGTTAGATTTAAAAAAAATGGGGCTGTCAAAGAGGTCAAAACTGGCTGCAGCCATAAGGGATTAATGAAAATAGATTATAAAAGTTCTGAAATATATTATTTAGAAAATATTTTTTTTACACTGGACAACCTGTTTAAGCTTTGAATGAAGCAAAACAGAACACATCATACACAGTTGCTTCCAGTTGCTTTAAACCTTATGAGGTTTAAAATGTGAATAGCTTCATGCAATATCAACAAAACCACAAAAATGGGACATAATTTACCAAAAAACTACAAAGCTACACTTACGCTCAATGGTGATAGATCCCAGCAGCGGCTTCTAGGCCCTTATGCTGCATGGGAAAAGAGGCGGGTTCCCGTTTTTAAAATGGCAAATCTTAGGTACCAATTCCCCCGCATGAAAAAAAACCACATTAAAACAGGGGGAAGACGCTAAAAATGCAAAAAATACCTGATGAAAAATTGCATATGGAAAAAGGATACAGGGGGGAAAAAGCCATCTGTAAGATACACCATGTGGGAAAAACAGCTTATATCACCCAAAAAAAAAAAAAAAAAAAAAAAAAAAGTTTGGGGCAAGCCGCCCAGCACTTAAAAGGTGCTTTGCACAAAATACTTTTTACCCTAAGCCCCCATTTTTTTTGGGCAAAAAATAACATGCTGGGAAAAATATAAAATTATGAGGTATTATTTAAAACGGTAGTACAGTAACGCAACTCGCAACCCAAAGGCAAGGCCCCTCATGTCTTGCAGCCCCCTACGCTATCAACAAAAACAAAACCACAAAAAAAGGGGCATAAATTTTCCAAAAAACAAGCAATACCTATTATTTTATATATCTTTTTCCCTTTGATTAGAATACATTTTTTCACTAATCATACTGGAGGCTCAATAATAACCTCTAGGGTGCGCAGAATTTCATATCCATTTCCATTGTCCTGCAAGAGCTGTCAGCACTAAATGACCGAATGTATTCTCTCAATGTGTTGCAGACAAGGGCTGTTATGATGCAGTTATGGAGAAACTCCAATTCCCAACAGGAAGGATATTGTGGAAATTTTTTAAGATTAAAAGAAAACAATTCCCCTGTTAAAAATTAATTAAAGAATTGCTATTTAGGTTGTTTCCTTATATTATAGTTAAAGTAGCTCCTTATTCTTTGCCTTGTTTAAATATGATAATAACAAATCAAGATAGTAAACAGGAAGAGCATCAAAAATAAAAATGCAAAAAATTTCAAATGACCAGATTATGGTTGCCCCTCCAAAAGTTATGGCATATATCTATGACTGATCCAGGCCACAGTACTATACAACCTACACAAATGTTATTGAGTCCAATTAAAATTCATCTTCATTATTTAAAATAAGTAATAAATAAAGTAATAAGTTAAATATGCATGGAAAAACAGTAGCAGCATATAATGAGGAAATATAAGTCAGTACACAAAGCAGATCTAATCATGCATATAAGAATCAGCATGTTACATGATGACAGAGGTGCCTTCATGAACATTCCCTTTCTCAAAGTGAAAGTGCATAAATCGATAAGTATTTCATATCCATGAAGACGTTCCCTCACTAGGGTGCAAATATCACAAATACTGTCCAATCTATAACTCTTAATGTTATCCAAGAAGGTGAGCTCCCTAAGGGCATGTTTACACGACAGTTTTGGCCACGGGTTCAGCCGCGGCCAAGCCCCGTCCTACCCTCGCCACAAACTCGCGTCTCCTGACGCAGGTTTGCGGCGCGGGCGCTGGGCGATGTTGCGGCGCAAGTGGGGCGTGGTTTGGGGCGCAGCTTGTGGCGAGGGTTTGCCCCCAAGCATTTTACTAGGCAGGGGGAAAACGGTGCAACCAGCCGCGGCGACACCCGCGGGAACACTGCACGGCCGCCGCGCTGAGGACTCCCTGTCGAGAATAGACAGAAGAGTTCTCAAACACGCGCGGCGTGTGAATATTAACTCGGTTTCCCATAGGAAACCATGTTAATAAAGTGGGTGCGATATGGACGTGGTTTTGGCCGCGGAAACCGCGTCGGAACCCGTGGCCATAACCTCGTTCAAATCCGTCGTGTGAACAGGGCCTAAGATACCGGACACCTCAATAAGCATTTGAACTCTTTGTCTTTATCCACTACCATGATTTTCTGTGCAGCACAAAAAGTTTATGATTAGTGTTCTGTGAATATGTTCCTGTTCAATTTGACCGAACTTGAAAAAAAATTGGTTTTGGAACATCCCGAACCCTAAGGGTACATTCACACGGCAAGTGTTTTCAGTCTGAAAACCGATTGTCAACTGTCCCTGTAGATGTCAATAGGAAATCTGTCCAGTTTTCTACTGGGTGGATTTTCACATTGCCAGCATTTCGACAAACTCAGAACATGCACAATCTTCCGCCCGGTTTTTGGGCGGAAGGTGTACTGTTCAGTGGTTAAGTGGAATGGCTGAATCCACAAATCCCGGACAGAACTGTCCCTCAAAATCATTCAAAAGACAATAAATTACTAGCCGGATTCTTAAACAGAATTCGACTGGCATTTTACACTTGCCATGTGGCTGCACCCTAATTGCTTTACTCTGTCCCTAATCATAACTGTAACCCTGACCTTAGGTTAAACTAGCCTACTGTGAAACTGGACAAGAAGTGACGATAGAGCAAAAGCACCACTGGACCTCGAAGCTCTGTAGATAAGTAAATTAACCATAAAAAGGTCTAACAGCCCTAAAACAGCTTAGGGTTACAGTTATGGTAAGAGACAATTTTTTGTGATTTACACCAAAGTTTGAACCAAGCTGAACTTGTTTGAAGCACTCAAATTTGGTTCAAATTTGACCTTTGCTTAAATTTGAAGGGCAACACTACAATTGATCATGAAATAGAGCAAACATGGTTCAAAAGAGACTATATTTGCTTTGTTGTTTCCAATGGCTCAACTACAGTACATGAGACATTATTTTCCCTGTATTCAGATGGATACCAGTGACAGAGCCAGAAACTGTTATGTTAATGGGATCTAATGCGTTTAAGTTATGTTTTAGAGTACATACTTTTCTTACATAAGGAAAAATTTTATGCTAGCTTTAGGAAACCTGAACATGCATAGCAGGATATTCTTTATCACAACTTGTGATATTAGAATTAGATTAATGAACAAACTTTTCAGTCTCAAAGTCAGATTCGAAATTTAGGTCATTTGAAAGTTGGTTGGCATTAGGTAATATGGTAAATAGAAGGTATAGGTGCAGGTTTATCAGTTTATTTACTCCAGTTTTCTGCAGTAAATACTTTGAAAATATTCTGTTTTTTGGGCTACAAACCATATTTATAAAGCCCCCAGTACACTATTTACAACACATATGAATGTGCTAAGAAAAGCGAGCTGGACTCATTAATCAAGATTTTATACTAGTGCCATAAAATAATCACAGGTCCAACCCGGCATTGTACTGTTGATTGATCCATCTAATGTAGCAAAGGAGAGATTTTGTTGAACTGTATAGGTATTAATAGTGCTCTGCCATGTGCTCCTTCCAAAGAACATGAAACTAGCAGACTGCAGGCATAGTTGCAGCGTTTAGCAACAGAATTGCTGCCAAAAAATGATAGACCAGTTAACATCAGCTTACACAAAATCAATCATATCTACCCAGTCACATTAGGAGCTTGGTTCCTTTCTTATTAATAAAGAAATTTTGAGGTACATAAGAACAGGATGTGTCTGTAAGAGCATTAATGACGACAGTATAGAACTTAAGTTTAGAAATATTGTTTGTGTAAAAACAGGCTGATACCTCTCTGGAATGATCACTAACTACAGACTGTAAGGGTAAATGTCTGGCCGAAATATAAACGGTAGGTTGATTGGCAGTCTTCAATGTCAGGCTGTTGTTGCCAATGTTAATTATCCTTGGCATACAAGAAAATTGGCATAGATTGTTTAGTAATTATTCAACCAACAATAAGCTTTAATCTTTATGTAGAGAACTAATTTTTCTAAATCTGAGCTAGATTTGCCAAATGAATGCCAAAAAGACATACTTTTGTCATTCATTTACGCCAAGGGAGGCTATTGTAAATTAAAGATGGGCGAATTTCCCGAAATTCGGTTCGTTCACTTCGCCGAATTTCCCGCCAAAAAATAACTTCGTTCCGAATTACTTCGGGATGAATCGCGTTAAAAAACAGCTATTTCCAGGCTGCACAGAGCCTGCAGGGTGCTGTAGAACGCTGTGCCATGCTTATATATGCAGAGGAGCTTGGTTTGGTCTTCATACATGTTGTGTTTTAGTATGACAGCACATGATACCGCCGCTCTTAGAATCGCTTCACTCTAAAATTCCCTGGGCACTTAAGAGGGCAAAAACTGACCAAAAAACTGAAGGGGGAATGTAGCCTGATAAAGTCATGCAAGTGACAGCTGGAAAAAAAAGCTGAGGGCTCAGGTGGCAACTTCAGTGACAGAGTGTGGAGGTGACGGCGGCAGGGGAACAGCAGCATGAGGTCAGAGAGTGGCACAATGACATTTGGAGGTGGCCAAAAACAGGAGTAGGCCAAAGAGTGGCACAATCACACAGTGTGTAGGTTATTGCGCAAAGCACCCAAAGGGCATAAGCAAAAGCATGGAGGTCAGGATCAAGGGTGGCACAATGACACAGTGTGTAGGTCACGGCAGCAGCCACAGCAGCAGCATGAGGTCAGACAGTGGCACAATGACTTGTGAAGGTGTCAAAAACAGGAGTAGGCCACAGAGTGGGACAATGACAATTTGTGTAGGTCACGGCAGTAGCCACAGCAGCAGCATGAGGTCAGACAGTGGCACATGACAAGAGTGTGTAGGTCACGCAGCAGCAACCTGAGGTCGACAGTGGCACAATGACATTCTGGAGGTGGAAAAAAAACAGTAGTAGGCCAAGAGGGCACGATGGCAGAGAGTGGAGGGGGACGGCGGCAGGGAGCAACAGCATGGGTCAGAGAGTGGCACAATGACACGTGTGGATGCATGGCACCAGAAAACAACAGCAGCATGAGGTCAGACAGGGGCACAATGAAGAGTGTGGAGGTGGGTGGCAATACCAGTCCCTGGTAAAGAGGGTTTGGGTGGCAGATGGAGAAACTGTCAGCAGATGTGTGGCATCAGCGGGTGGCGCATCAAAATAGTGGCTGAGGGCAGGTAGTTTGAACCCAAAAGACTCATTTCTCACAGTTTGGGTGAGGCATCATGGCTGATGTAGTCTGACGCCTAAGGCATTGGTGTGTGGAAATCTGGCCGACCCACGCCTGATTAATCTTGACAAAGGCCCGTCGTTCCACATTTCCCATGGACAAGGGGGTTCTCCTTGGGGTATCGATGGCCCCCGCCACTGAACACCCGCTCTGATGCAACCTACGGCCGGGCGGGACAACTTCTCCACTGCAAACTCGGTTTAAGTTGCGGCCACACATCCAGTTTGGCTGCCCAGTAGTCCACGGATCTTCTAACTGAGGTGGCAGAGTTGGCCACCACTGTTGGTTCAGGGTCTGCTCCAGGTCCTGCTGCTGCTGGCGGACTGCCCTCTTTACTAGGCGGGTGAAGGAAGCTGCTCATCAGTGACTGCAGACTTAGGTTGCTGCTGATGGAGCTGGTACTGCTTCCTACTCCCCACCCTTCCCCAGCAGCCGCGGCAGTAGTACGTGAGCGCTGAAGAACCCCCCGGTTTAGACCTGTCAGAGGAGGGACGATGCCGCACATAGGCAGCGGCCAACTGACTACGGAGGATTTTCCCTATAGTATTTGAGTTTGTCCTCCCTCAATAGCTGGGAAAAAGGCTCCCATTTGGGGCCGGTAGCGAGGGTCAATAGGGTGGAGAGCCAGAAGTCATCCCTTGCCGGTGCTGACTATTCGGCTTGTCACTAGAAGGCAAATCAGCATGCTGCAGGCCATCTGCACAAGTGACTCCGAGGGGCTCCCTGCCTCCATTTCCACTGTATACTTCCCCGGTGCTTGCGGGTCATCTGCCTTGTTCTTCCTCATCTCCAACCACCTCCTCCAGCTGCTCCTGCTCCTCCTTGTCACCTGGGTAGAAAATCCACTAATTTCACCAGACAATACTTCTGCTCTATGTTCCCCTCCTTCTCTCCATTTCAGTCCCCCCCGGATCATGTGGCCCGAGATATAGTCGCCACGTCTCCAGTCCCTGCCCAGACAGATTTTTCAGCATCTGTTCCAGGAATGAAGCAGTGGAATGACGTTATTCATCCCGTAGTCCTGGCGACGACAAATAACGTGGCCTCCTCGAATGGCCTCAACAGACGGCAGGTGTCACGCATGAGTGCCAATGGCTGACATCAAAGTTACACAGGGGGGTACTCCTGTCCACTGGATCATCAAAAAATCGTTAATGGCCTTTCTATGTTCATTTCAGTCGGTCCAACATGTGCAGGCTGGAATTCCAACGGGTGGAAACATTGCATATCAGAGTTTTGTTGGGGGAGGCCGTTCTGCCGCTGGGAACTGAGGAGGGTGTTCCTGGCTTTGTAGGAATGGATTAAAATGCATTTCACAGTTTCCTGGCCATTTTCAGAATCTTCTGAAGATCGGGGAAGACTTCAGGAACCTTTTCACAACAGATTGAAAACATGCGCCATGCGGGCGCATGGACCATCCCTTTCCCCGGTGCAGCGCAGAAACCTGTTACTCCCATTGTCCTCACCATGGTTCCCCCTTTGCG
>JAODAL010045528.1:0-31851 GCA_025379985.1 Phyllomedusa bahiana
TCAATGCATCCCATACACTTGAAAGAAATGTCCCCAAAAAAACATGCGCATCCAAGGGAATTTATAGGGTTTAAAAGATTTTTTTTAGACTAGCTTGTCCTTTTTGAGTTTGAGGAAACCACATTTCCCTTAAGATTCCCATGGATGTGATACGCTGGGGGGGGAAAATTTTTCCCTTTTTTCCAGGCCCGCACCAAGTCCCTGAAATGGACCCCAAAAGTAATATGACGGCTTAAAAAAAGGGTTTTTTTTTCCCATTCGGGAAATCCCCTTTTGGCCGTTAGGGGGCTCGCTGCGGGCTGCCCTGAGTTGGGGAAAGGGGAGCGCTAGCACCGACTGCCCTTCACTTCTATTGTAGTGCGAGTAAATTTTGGAGTGCGCTCCCCTACCTCGAACTCCCAAAAAGAGAATAGGGGGAAAAGGGGGCTAGCGCTGCCTTTTCCCACAGCAGGGGTGGGCCGCACAGCTCCAACGGGCCCCAAAAGGGGGTTTCCAGAACTAGAAAACCTTAGTTCACACAGTGTATTTTGGGGCAATTTTGGCGGTATTTGACTTTAATACACCCGCTATCCCCGCAATTTCAGTAAAACTAGCTCTCAAGAGAGCTAAATTACGTCCCTCTCCCCCAGCATACAATCGATGGGATTGTACGCCGGGGAGAGAAGTGACAGGTCACTTCTTCGTGGCGCTTACGTGCCGTGGATAATGAAAGTGAACTTGCTTTAGCAATACGTGCTGGACAGCGCCTACTTCTAAAACACTCGCCGTTTTATGGCATGTGAACATATTCATGAGACTCCAAACTATAGGTCACACTGTGTCATGTAGCCCTCTTCCCCAAACCCCCAACACCATCCATTTAAAATAAATAAGCCCAGTAATTTTAGCTTGCTGATGTAGGCTGCCAGCTCATCATTTACTCACTCTCTCATGCCTGCAAGGTCTGGAACAAGCAGATCGGAAGGGAAACGGCAGGAGAGATGGGCTCATTAAACAAAGCCTAATACTGATTGGTTGAGTTTCAACCAATCCGTGTTAGTTTTACTCTGCTGAAAGAGTCCTACAGAAGGCGGGTTCTGTTTCTAATGAGGAGGCAGGAGGTAAGAACGATCCCCTCCCCCTCCCCCCACCTGCTGTGCTCCCTCCCCCTCCCACCTGCTGTGCTCCCTCCCCCCCCCACCTGCTGTGCTCCTCCCCCCCCCACCTGCTGTGCTCCTTTCCCCCCCCCCACCTGCTGTGCTCCTTCCCCCCCCACCTGCTGTGCTCCCTCCCCCCCCCACCTGCTGTGCTCCCCCCCCACCTGCTGTGCTCCCCCCCCACTGTTCTGCTGTGCTCCCCCCCCCACCTGCTGTGCCCCCCCCCACCTGCTGTGCTCCTTCCCCCCCCCACCTGCTGTGCTCCCTCCTCCCCCCACCTGCTGTGCTCCCTCCTCCCCCCCTCCTGCTGTGCTCCCCCGTCCTGCTGTGCTCCCCCCACCTGCTGTGCTCCCCCCAAACCTGCTGTGCCCCCCCCCACCTGCTGTGCCCCCCCCCACCTCCTGTGCTCCCTCCACCCCCCCCCACCCGCTGGTGTCCCCTCCTCCCCCCCCCCCCCATGCCGTGCTCCCTCCTCCCCCCCCCCCCACCTGCTGTGCTCCCTCCCCACCTGCTGTGCTCCCTCCTCCCCCTCCCCACCTTCCTTACTGTGCCACCCCCCTCCCGGTCCCTCCCCCCCCCACCTCACCTGCTGTGCTGTGTACGAGGAGCAGCCTCAGCCAATAGCTGCAGAGCAGGAAGTTTGTGAGGAGCAGCCTCAGCCAATAGCTGCAGAGCAGGTCTGTGAAGAGCAGCTCCAACCAATAGCTGCAGAGCAGGAAGTCTGCGAGGAGTAGCTTCAACCAATAGCTGCAGAGCAGGAAGTCTGCGAGGAGTAGCTTCAACCAATAGCTGCAGAGCAGGAAGCCTGCGAGGAGCAGCTTCAACAATAGCTGCAGAGCAGGAAGTTTGTGAGGAGCAGCCTCAGCCAATAGCTGCAGATCAGGAAGTCTGTGAAGAGCAGCTCCAACCAATAGTTGCAGAGCAAGGAAGGTCTGAGAGGAGTAGGCATCAAAAAAAAATCAACGCAAGTGAGCGTGCAGAGCAGAAGCCTGGCGATGTATGCAGCTTCAACAATATCTGCAGAGCCTGGAAGTTTGTGAGATTAACCGCTCCCACCAATAGCTTGCAGAGCAGGAATCTGCGAGGAGTAGCTTCAACCAAAAGCTGGCAGAGCAGGAAGTCTGCGAGGAGTAGCTTCAAAACCATAGCTGCAGAGCAGTAACCTGCGAGGAGCAGCCTTCAACAATAGCTTCAGAGCATAAGTTTGTGAGGAGCAGCCCCTCACCAATAGCCAGCAAAGAGCAAGGAAGTCTGTGAAGAGCAGCTCCAACCAATAGTTGCAGAGCATGAAGTCTGTGAGGTGTAGCTTCAACCAATAGCTGCAGAGCAGGAAGCCTGCGAGGAGCAGCTTCAACAATAGCTGCAGAGCAGGAAGTTTGTGAGGAGCAGCTCCAACCAATACTGCAAAGCAGAAGTCTGCGAGTATGTAGCTTCAACCATAGCTGCAGAGCAGGGTAGCCTGCAGACAGCTTTCACACAATAGCTGCAGAGCAGGAAGCCTCGAGGCGCAAGCCTCACCAAAAGTCTGCAGAGCAGGAAGCCTTGCGAGGAGCAGCTTCAGCATCCAAAGCTTCAGAGCAGAAAAGCCTTCGAGGAGCAGCTTCAAGCCAATAGCTGCAGAGCAGGAAGCCTGCGAGGAGCGCAGCTCCACCAATAGCTGCAGAGCAGAGAGCCAGCTAGGAGCAGCCTCAGCCAATAGCTCTGCAGAGCATAAGCCTGCGAGGAGCAGCCGGCCACAGGCCAATAGCTGCGAGCAGAATCCTGCGGAGGAGCAGCGCCTCAGCCAATAGCTGCAGAGTCAAGTGAAGTCGCGAGTAGTAGCTCGCCAAAACCAATAAGCTGCAGAGCATGAAGCTGCAGGGAGCAGCTTCAATCAACAATAGCTGCAGAGCAGGAAGTTTGTGAGGAGCAGCTCCAACCAATAGCTGCAGAGCAGGAAGTCTGCGAGTAGTAGCTTCAACCAATAGCTGCAGAGCAGGAAGCCTGCGAGGAGCAGCTTCAACAAAAGCTGCAGGAGCAGTGAAGCCTGCGATGAGCAGCCTCAGCTCCCAATAGCTTTGCAAGATCAGGAAGGCCTGCGAGGAGCAAGCTTTCAGCCAAGAGCTGACAGAGCGAGGAAGCCTGCGAGAGCATCCTCAGAGCATAGCTGCAGAGCAGAAGCCTGCGAGGAGCAGCCTCACCAATAGCTGCAGAGCAGGAAGTCTGCGAGGAGTAGCTTCAACCAATAGCTGCAGAGCAGGAAGTCTGCGAGGAGCAGCCTCAGCCAATAGCTGCAGAGCAGGAAGCCTGCGAGGAGCAGCTTCAACAATAGCTGCAGAGCAGGAAGTTTGTGAGGAGCAGCCTCAGCCAATAGCTGCAGAGCAGGAAGTCTGTGAAGAGCAGCTCCAACCAATAGTTGCAGAGCAGGAAGTCTGCGAGGAGTAGCTTCAACCAATAGCTGCAGAGCAGGAAGCCTGCGAGGAGCAGCTTCAACAATAGCTGCAGGAGCAGGTCTGTGAAGAGCACTCCAACCAATATCTCTGCGAGCATGAAGTCCTGGCAGGAGTCGCGATTCAAAAACCAAAAGCGGCGAGGCAGGAAGTTCTAGCGTAGGAGTATCTTCAACCAATAGCATCAGGAGCGAGAAGCCGCGAGGAGCAGCTTCAAACAATAGCTGCAGATCAGAAGTTTGGTGAGGAGCAGCCTCACCAATAGCTGCAGAGCATGAAGTCCTGTGAAGAGCACTCCAGAACAATAGTTCGCAGAGCAGGAAGTCCTGTGAGGAGTAAGCTTCAACCAATAGCTGCAGAGCAGGAAGCCTGCGAGGAGCAGCTTCAACAATAGCTGCAGAGCAGGTCTGTGAAGAGCAGCTCCAACCAATAGCTGCAGAGCAGGAAGTCAGGGTGCGACGGAGTAATAGGCTTTCAACCAATAGCCTGCAGAGCAGGAAAGTCTGCGAGGATAAGCTCAACCAATAGCTGCAGAGCAGGGAAGCCTGCGATTGAGCAGCTTCAAACTATAGCTGCAGAGCAGGAAGTTTTTGTGAGGAGCACCTCAGCCAATAGCTGCAGATGCAGGAAGTCTGTGAAGAGCAGCCTCCAACCACTAGTTGCAGATGCAGGAAGTCTGTGAGGATAGGCTTCAAACCAATAGCTGAGCAGAGCAGGAAGCTGCGAGGCAGCAGCTTCAACATTAGCTGCAGAGCAGGAATTTTGTGAGGAGCAGCTCGCCAACCAATAGCTGCAGAGCAAAGACTGCGTGTAGTAGCTTCAAACCAATAGCTGCAGAGTCATGAAGCCTGCGATGAGCAGGCTTCAACAATAGCAGCAGAGCAGGAAACCCTGGAGGAGCAGACCTCAGCCAATATCTGCATGAGTCAGGAAGCTGCGAGAGCAGCTTTCAGTCAGCCAATAGCTTGCAGAGCAGGAAGTCTGCTAGGAGCAGCTCAGCCAATAGCTAAGAGCAGGAAGCTGCGAGGAAGCAGCCTCAGTCCAATAGCTGCAGAGCAGGAAGCCTGCGGGGAGCAGCCCTCATGCCAATTGCTCAGAGCAGGAAGCCTGCGAGGAGCAGCCTCAGCCAATAGCTGCAGAGCAGGAAGTCTGCGAGTAGTAGCTTCAACCAATAGCTGCAGAGCAGGAAGCCTGCGAGGAGCAGCTTCAACAATAGCTGCAGAGCAGGAAGTTTGTGAGGAGCAGCTCCAACCAATAGCTGCAGAGCAGGAAGTCTGCGAGTAGTAGCTTCAACCAATAGCTGCAGAGCAGGAAGCCTGCGAGGAGCAGCTTCAACAATATCTGCAGAGCAGGAAGCCTGCGATGAGCAGCCTCAGCCAATAGCTGCAGAGCAGGAAGGCCTGCCGAGGAAGCTTCACCCAATAGCTGCAGAGCAGGAAGCCTTGCGAGGAGCAGCCTCAGCCAATAGCTTGCGAGAGCAGGAAGCCCTGCGAGGAGCAGCCTCAGCCAATAGCTGCAGAAGTCAGAGAACAGCCAGCATTATCATCCTCATCCCAAAGCTCAGAGTCATGAAGTCCTGCGAGGAGCCATCCAACAGCCAATACTGCAGACAGTGAAGCCTGCGAGGAGCAGGGGGCTCAGCCCACCAAATAGCTTCATTCGCAAGAATCCTGCTAGGAGCAGCCTCAGCCAATAGCTGCAGAGCAGGAAGCCTGCGAGGAACAGCTTCAGCCAATAGCTGCAGAGCAGGGAGTATCATCTTCAACCAATAGCTGCAGAGCAGGAAGCCTGCGAGGAGCAGCCCGTCACCAAAGCTTGCAGTAGCAGGAAGCCTGCGAGGAGCAGCCTCAGCTAATACCTGCATGAGCAGAAGCGTGTGAGGAGCAGTTTTTAAGCATAGCATGCAAGCAGGAAAGTGTGTGAGGAGCAAACATCAGCCAATAGCGCGCAGAGCATGGTAAGTCTGTGAGGACAACTTAAAGCCAATGCCCAGAGCAGGAAGCCTGTGAGATCAGCCTCAAAGCCAATAGCCGCAGAGCCGAATGTGCTGTGAGGATCAGCCTCAGACCAATAGTCTGCAGAGGCCAGGAAGTCTGGAGAGAGCAACTTCAGCCAATAAGCCGCAGAGGCAGGAAGTCTTAAGAGCAGCTTCAGCCAATAGCTGCAAGCAGGAAACTGTAAGGAGCACTTTCAGCCAATAGCTTCAGAACAGGAAGTCTGTGCCGGACGCTTCAGCCAATAGCTGCAGAACAGGAAGTCCGGGAGGAGCAGCTTTCAGCCAATAGCCGCAGAGCAGGAAGCCTATGAGGAATAGCTTCAGCCAGTAGCTGCAGAGCAGGAAGTCCGGGAGGAGCAACTTCAGCCAATAGTTGAAGAGCTGGAATTTTTTGAGGAGCAGCTTTAGCAAATACCTGCAGAGCAGAAAGTCTGCGAGGAGCAGCATCAGCCATTAGCTGCAGAGCAGGAAATCTGGTAGGAGCAGCTTCAGACAATAGCTGCAGAGCAGGAAGTCTGTGGGGAGCAGCTTTAGCCAATGGCTGCAGAGCAGGAAGTGATGTACACCCCAGCATCCATTTTATTATTGTGTACTGCTACACATCTGTTGTTCGCATTGCTGTTGTAAACTTGCATTTTGGGTCCGGAGTAACAGAATCAACGGATCTTATATGTTAAATAACCCTAGTATCTCCAGGTTACTAATTATCAACATTTTCTGGGAGTTTCTCTTTAAATATCAATTTGGGGAATTGTGCTATGAGCAATTCCCTAGTATTCTATCACAAGCAGGAAAGATTGTCATTCCCTGCTGGGAACTGGAGTATGTTTTTGGACAGTTGTTTAATATGGTAAATAGGGGGCATGAAACCTGTCCCTTAGTTGTCACTAAACCCATTTGCAGCTTTCGATTAGAAATTGTGATTAATATTTTACGGAAAGAGGAAGCCTTTTTATTTACAACCTCGTTGAATATTTCATGTTGCCACTAAAGCTTTTTCCGATCCATTATTGGCTTAATTAAGTACATAATTGTATTTTTATTTAATGGGAAATGCTTTGCCCTTGAAATACACAGCTATGGAAATGATGGCTTGTAATTATTGTGCTAGTTTCGTCCTAGAGATTGAAAATGCAGCGTAATTGCTAAACATGGTTATAATTACCATGTAATATTTCATAGCAGGCTGGTTACTCCCCCATTGAACATAGAACTTCATGTTCCTGTGGTGGAACCAGGTGTTGTACGCCATGAATTGCTGATGAGCACAACTAGCAACCATAGTGTTATCTGCTGTGTCATTGGTTAGGTTTGCTGATATTGTGGTTTAGAAGTAGGAGGGATCGAGTGCGTTCAGCTTGTTTACAACACCCCTACCAAATATGTACATGCTCCATACTGAAATCATCTGCCCTACACACAAACTTGTTCAATGAGTTGTCCAGTAAACCATAAAAAAATGACCTTTCTGAGTCTTCATTCATGTCCTTGTGATGTTTACTATGTAATTTGTTTTTCCTGTAGCCTCCCTTCTCTGAAGCTGAGCAACAGCATTTCCTGTTTGAAAGTGGTTTCCTTTTACCTTGTAAAACTACAGGCCCAAGATCCTATGCCGTTTTGTGTCTACTTCCCTTCCTCTTGCTACCTCCCTCTTCTTGAAAGCTTTGGAAGGCAGGATCAAAGGGGTATAGCTTCACAGAATGGCCTGGAAAAAGCGAAATCCATTTGGTCACATGATCTGGACAGTACTTACTATTTTGCCATAGGCAAACTTAAACTCTATCAGTTCTCAATCTATAAAGCACTAAAACTTTGATTATATATATATATATATATATATATAATATATATATATATATAGTATATGATATATATATCATAAATATATATATAGTATATATCTATATATTTATAGGCAGAACGGCTACATGTGGTTGCCTGTTCAGCCACTAGTGAGAGATATACAAGAGTGGTATACTGCGACATGCCACCCAAGGGTACGTGGCCTTTGGGTGAATATGTATCCCGGCCGAATGTTATTGGTCAGCCACACAAGTGGTTGCAAAGGAATATGGACGTTTGGCTTTTCAGCCGTTCTTTGTGGGATCGCTCTTATATGGGAGTAGACAATGTGTTCGGGTGTGGTGTCTGCTCCCCATGTTCCATGCCACGCTTTAGATTAGGGCTCGGGAGTCCTATAAAAAGCCGGGTCCTTCCAGGTGTAACGGGGGGCATGGACTGCTGCCTGGATTGGTGTAGCAGCAGAGGAGCTGGAAAAGAGGCTCTGGGCCCCCAGAGGCCTTAAGGGAACTGAAAGTGTGCAGTATGCATACATTGCTGGATGCCCTAGAATCCAAGACATTAGAGAGGTCCCTTATGTTACGTGAAGTATGTGGTTATGACGGCCTAGGATTTTATTTGGTATATTTTTTCAAGCTTTATAAAACTGTGCCTTAACAAGCTGTGGAGGGCCATGTGAAATCGTAAACCTGTGTCCTGAGTGCCATTCCGCCTACGAAAGACGGTGATTCCGTGACGAGAAAAAAAACCCCCAGAGCCGGTCCAAGATGGCGGCCAAATGGCAGTGAGTTGTCAACATTATGTATGTATATATATAATATATATATATATATATATATATTATACTATATATATATATAATTTTAAATATATATAAAATATATATATACACTTAACCTCTATACACTCTAATTTTAAAAACCTGATTTGTAACCTCTCAACTTATCCCTTTCTAATTGTGAAGGAATAACTCCTTTTCTATTATCAGGTCTGGTGGAACACCACCTACTAGCAGGGAAACCCTATATATACAGTGATTTGCTAACTCCATAAACAAATCCACAAACTTGCAACTTGGCAGTCATTTCCTAATCTGATGGGCATGAAACATAGTGAAGTTTTTCCTTGAGAGACCCTCTGCGAGCGGTAACACAGTAGAAAAGAGATAGAGAAAATCACACATTAAATGTCATACTCTTACCCTCCCCAACTATTTCACACACAGCTAACTTGCCTTTTCATCCGGGGACAGAGGCCACTCTTTGTTTCACTGTCTAGAATCCCTTTTTTTTTTTTTTTTTTTTTTTTTAGATGATCTGGACTGGACACAAAGCTGTTTACAGTGTCTGGAGATGCAGAACTACTGAGCTTTCTTTTGTCAAGCAGATACATAAAACTGCCAGAAGCCCACAAACAATTTAATGAAAGTTATGACAATGTTCCTAACAGGGCTGTGGAGTCGGCAAGCCGAAGCCCCGACTCTGACTCCTCAATTTCCCAAACCTCCGACTCCTGACTCTGACTCCTGACTCCCTCATACACGGCGCATGTTTAAGTGATAACTTTACTGTAGTAAAAGGGTAACATCCGGCTGTTTATCACCTTATTATACAATAATCAAACTATTTAGGTAGCTCAGACACTGACAAGCTAAAGGGTAACAATGTTTTGATCTTTTGAACACTTGTGGGTAGAGTTGAAGAAAAAGCTGTATTTGTATCCAAGTCCAGTCTGCACCAACATTGGGAATGTGTAGAAGAGACCTGGGATCAGATTTTGGCCAAGATATGCTTGAATCTGATCCAGAGCCCAGAAGAATTCAGGCAGTATTGAAAACCAAAGGTGGATTTCCCAAATACTAACAAAATAATAAAAATTAACATTTTGATTTTTAGGCGCAAAACCGGAACAATGCAGTTACAGGAAAGAATCTGCAGAACTAAGCAGATGCTAAATACTTGCAAGTCAAATTTATGTATAAGATAAGTAAGATGACTGTATATACAATTATAGTAAACTCATGTACAATGCTGTAGTGGATGGTGTGATATGGAGCCTGAAAGTCACAAGTTTAAACCATTGTTACCATTTTGCTTGTAAAAATATAAAATATATTTATTGGACATGACTTTAGCACACAAAAAATTTTTAAATATGCAAAACACTGCAGGAACATTCGTGGAGTCTCTGAATTTGTTCTGAGAAATAGTATTGCCTCCATCAGATCCTGCATACATGACCTCACCTCTGATCTCATTATTTCCAGGCTAGAGAACGGCCTCTACACTAACTTGGGTTGGGGGCAAAGCGGTGACCACAGGGGAAACATCTCTAACAATGTCAGGGTATAAAGGAATTGCCTCAGCCACAGTCAGTTTTGCTGAATGGTTCAACTCTTCTACTTCTTTGAAAACAGGTGAAAAATTTTGCTGAAATCTGTTTGCCCTGGGAGCGGTATCTTATCCCCTGGGGCAGCACTTTGCCTGCTCCATGTCATCAATTACACTCCTCATGTGATAAGACTGAAGATATGGGAGCAGTAGCACTGGCCGGACCCAAGTCCTCTTGCTATTTGCATCGAACTAACTGGACCAACTAATTCTATATTGTGGGAGTCGGAGTCAGTCCATACCACAGCCCTGGTTCCTAAGGTATTGTTTGGAACATCATTTTTCTTTCCAGTGGAAAACCCCTTCAACAAGGTTCTGTTAACACAAATACATTTCCTTTTTTTTTTTTTTGACAGACTCAATATTAAGCGCTTTTTTAGCTGTCAAAAAATACAAAAACAAAAAGTTGTTGGGGGCAAGAGATAGACTTGATTTGTTGGAAGACTATTTATTTTTACAGCGCTGGTGTGAACGAGGACTTATGAACACAAACCCAACTCCATGCACCCATATATTTCAAGTGGTGTTCTGGGAGTTAAGAAAGCTCATTGGTCCATCAAGGCATGATAAGAATAAGATTAAATCATACTTACCTTCAAGATGATTCAGTTCAGTCCTGGGGTCGGCCCGTTCGTCCCAAAAGTAAGGATCTGTTCACACGGCTGATTTTGACGCGATTTTGGGAGCCTTTCTGCTCCCAAAACAGCGTCAAAATAGCCTCCAAAATGCCCCCAGTTCATTTTCATTGATTCCTATGTAAAACAGCCTTGTTGTTCACGCGACGAGGTTTTTACGCACGTTTTAGGCGCATCTTTGGAAGCTGTTTTGGGCGCTGAAAAAGAAGCATCATGTAAATTCTTGAAGCGTTTTCAGCACTGAAAATCCCCCTAGGAATCAATGGAGAGCTTCAGAACCTCAATGCGTTTTTAGACGCCTTTCTCAGCGGGTTTTTTGGAGCAGTTTTCGGCATGTTTTTTGTCCTGGCTATTAATTTGTATGGGTGAAAACAGTGTTGAAATCCTTATCCCGAACCTTGTCCAAAAATGTGTAAAAAGAAAAAAAAAAGGTGCTGAGATCTAAAACCTCTTCTGAAGTGTGTTTCTGGTGAGGTTTTGATGCTGTTTTTGGCGAAGAAAAATTGGCATGCAAATAGCGTCCAAACAAGCCATGTGAACATACTCTAAGGCCATGTTCACACGGCTTATTTGGGCGCGGATTGGAGCTGTACTGCGCGGCGTATTTGCGCTGCAGTACGGCTGAAATCAGTCCCAGGCATTACGGTAATCCACAGTTCTCATAGAGAACAGTGGATTCCGTCGCTCCTCCCCGCTCGGTGAATCCGCTGCGGGAGGAGTAAGTGACATGCACATTATTTACGCCGCGTGCGCGCCGTAAATAATGCATGGTCTATGGGGCCGGCGAGCAGCTCCCCCACCGCGCCCTCATCCCCCAATCCAGCCCGCAATTATGGCTTGAATAAGCCGTGTAAACACGGCCTAAGAGTAAATTATTCATCGTTCACATGACAGGTACAGCCAATCACAGGCCACAGCATCACATGCATATAAGGCTATGTTCACACGGCTTATTTCGGGGCTTATTTACGGACGTAATTACATCTGCAAATACGTCCCGAAATACATTTCAAATACGTGTCACAAAGTGTGGCACGTATTTCGTGTCGTAAATACATTCCCCATTCTTTACTATGGGGATTTACGTTGCAAAATACGCCTCAATAAGTGACAGGGGACTTAATTTTACGATCTTATTTACAGACGTATTTATGCCCGCAAATACGTCGCTAAAATACGCCCTCGTGTGAATGACGAGGCGTATTTTACATTGGAATCAATGCTAATCTAATTGTTCATTATTTGAAACGTATTTCGGGACGTATTTGCGTCCGTAAATACGTCCCGAAATAAGCCGTGTGAACATAGCCTAACCGTTATTGCCTGTGATTGGCTGCACCTGTATTACTCACGATACCGCAGACTCCTCAAAAAGCCGGGTGACCACTCCAAAGGTACGCTTGGAGGATATGTAATTGCTGCCTGATTAGTGGCTGTTGTCAGCAATGGTAGGATCTCCATTGTAGTACAGGTCACTTTGACTGTATATGATTGGTATACATTGCTTTTCATGGGCTATACTAATATTTATCTTGTATAGCCATATGTAGCATAAGTCGCTTTGACTGTATATCAGGTTTTGGCTTTTTTTTTTATATATTTAACTTATGTTTTTATTTTAAACATGTCTTTTAAGAATTTTTGGTTATTTTCTTTTACATTTTCCATATCACTTTTAATATTTTTTAAAAAAAAATCTTAAGGCCTGCAGTTTTCGCTTTGGCAACTAGGCTTAATAACAGTCTGACACTTCCTGTTCCCTAGAGAGAGATTTTCAGTAGTCTACTCATTATCAGGAAAAGCAGGGTTAGACGGAACTGTGTATAGATAACACAGGATCCACCAGTCACAATAGGAGTTGCCACAGCTCTCCCTCTCTGCACACTGACTTCTTCCCAGGTCACAGAGCATGCCCACAACACTCCCCCATAGAAGTCAATGGGACTGATCTAGTTCACAGGTTCCTATATCCATGTAGCTGCTGTAAAGCATCTCTCTAAATGCTGTTAAAAGCAGCTCAGGCAAGAAAGCTTTCTCCACAATCATATACAGACAACAGAATTGAGAAATCTACAATCAAAAAATAAAAATGGCCAAGAATAAAAGAATATGGATTAGGTTCGATGTTTAATTAGTAAAAAAAATAGGCGACAGAGTCCCAGTGACTTTTTTTTAGTTTGTCTAGGGGAAAGAGCGGAGAACAGGGTCGCCCTTTTCAAGCTGATCGCCCTTTTTTTTGGGTTTGGGGGGCCTTTGCCGGATTTAATAGAGAAGTTTGTTTTTTTCACCATTTCTTTTTTTTCTTTTTTAGCTACACATTAAAGGGGTTGTCTCGCTATGTTATTTCACTGAGACAAAAGCAGTTTGATTCATGCATCCTGTCTCTGCCTGTTTATTCTGTGGGTGGTTCTATAGCAGTGATTAGCATATCAGCTCCCTATTCCCAGCTCTTCCGATTGCACTGAAATGAGAGCAGGATATGTTCTCTATAGAGCAGAGAGCTTCAGAGCTCAATCTAAAGTAATTGATTTCCTTTGTTTGTTAGAGATAACGCACTATTTTCAAGCTGTTGGCAGTCTTGTGGTGACATCACTCCCTGCGCTCAGGTAAGACAGAGAGCAGGGAGAGAAGAGGAGAGCAGGTCGGTAAGCTAGATTGACCTCTTATCTCCTAAACAAAGAAATATATTTGGAAAAAGTTTTCATTTACTGTTCCTTCCATGTTGAAATCTAAGCTGCATAGTGAGAGAACCCCTTTAAGTTTTATTGAAGAAGGGTTCACTATACTCTGAATTTTCCCAAGTCCATGGTATTTAAATCTGTTTCTGTGGTTATTCATGACAATGTCTTACCTGTTTCCTGGCTGGAGCAGAAATACATGAAACAGGCGTGATGATGTCAGGCCCAGTTCACAGTTACATCAGGGCCATCTTTTCCTTTGGGCACACTAGGCAGTTGCCCGGGGGCCCCAGAAGTATAGGGGCCCCAGGTTGGTCTTTTTTATGTCCCAGGAATACAAGAAACGTACTATGTATCCCTTGGTTGGCTCTGCTTATTTAAAGGGAACCTGTCACATAGGTTATGCCCCCCCTTGCTGAGGGCAGCACAAGCTAGTGTCAGACCTGCTGTTTCCAGCGCTGTGTCCCTTATTTTGTAAGATGCTGGAGTTTTAGAGCATTTACCCATCAAATCTTATTCATGAGTAGGTGTTAGTCCCGCCCACCAAAGGCTAGCCCCGCCCACTTAGTTATTCACATGTTTCTACCTATTCAAAGTAATAGGTTAATCAGTTGAGGTGGGGGGGGCTAGCCTCCATTGCCGGGGTTTTGAAAAAAAACTGACTCTTTGAATGACTCTTCTGGCTGAAAATTGCAGATTTGAGCATTAAATACACGAAAACTACAGCATCTTACAGAATAAGGGACACAGCGCTGGAAACAGCAGGTCTGACACTATCTTGTTCTGCCCTCAGCAAGGGGGGGCATAACCTATGTGACAGGTTCTCTTTAACTGTGGGTTTTTAGGACTTCCAAACAGTTAAAAACCATGGTGGAGAAGGGAGCCCAAGGCACCCTGCCCTGCCGATTAGTCCTGCGGGCTGCCAGTGTCCATACATAAGTGGTGTGATAATATGGGTGTGCTCTGGGGTGGCTCGAGTCATGGCCTGGTGTGAAGTCCTCTATTTGGGCAGGGCAGTGTCATGCCCAGGGCCCCATAATGCTGTTAAGACAGCTCTGAGTTGCATTGCTAGTTGCGTTCTGAAACTCTGTCAAGGATTCTGTAAAGAAAATGTCAGGAAAAAACGAAATAGAGTGCAGCAAATTTTTTTCACCGTTGAAATGATGGAAAGTCAGCAGATGCTAAAGTAGTCCGTGTGGTCTATCGGGCGCTGTTGGTGTCGGCCATGTGACAGAGCAGTGCCACCTCTGTGATGGAGGGAACTAATAGAATTTCCGATACGGATGGGAATAGGACATTACTCATCATATTGTGTTGTGTCTTTTCTTCTAATTTTTTATTTTTTTTACTTTTGAAGAATTATTCCAGATGTTTCTGACCTAAAGATCAAACGTGAGAAAATTAGCCGACAGGACGTGAACTTCATGAAAAAGGTGAGCTGAAGACCTGCAAAGACTGCAAAACCTCTGCGGGGCCTGAAGTCTATCTTCTCTCACTTTGCCTTGCCTCTGAACAGAATCTGTTGTTTCCTGTTATCTGCAATTTAAAAGGAATGTGTCATCAGAAAATGACCAGTTGTTTAATTTTTATGTTAAACACATTTTTTAAGAACTTTTTTTTTTTTGTTTTTAATTTAATTTTCCAGATCACTATTAATATTGTCAAAAAGTTCTGAAAACCTGCAGTTCCCACTTTGGCCACTAGGCCTAATAATTGTCTGACACTTCCTGTACAGTAGAGGAAACTTCTCAGTAGTCTCTTCATTATCGGCACAGACTGAAAGGTGACATCAATGTGTACAGGTAACACAGGATCCACTAGTCACAATAGGAGATGTCACAGCTCCCCCTCTACCCTCCCTTCACAGTGAAAACTCTCCTATTCAAGTCTATGGGACAGAATCTGTCTTAAAGAGAACCTGTCACTTAGTTTATGCCCCCCTTGCTGAGGGCAGAACAAGCTAGTGTCAGACCTGCTTGTTTCCAGCGCTGTGCCCCTTATTCTGTAAGATGCTGGAGTTTTAGAGCATTTAATGCTCAAATCTGCAGTTTTCAGCCAGAAGAGTCATTCAAAGAGTCAGTTTTTTTTCATGCCCCGCCCACCTGGGGCTAGCCCCGCCCACCTCAACTGATAAACCTATTACTTTGAATAGGTAGAAAGAGAACCTGTCACATAGGTTATGCCCCCGTTGCTGAGGGCAGCACAAGCTAGTGTCAGACCTGCTGTTTCCAGCGCTGTGTCCCTTATTCTGTAAGATGCTGGAGTTTTAGAGCATTTAATGCTCAAATCTGCAGTTTTCAGTCATGAAAAGAGTCTGTTTTTTTCAAACCCCACCCAGCTGAGGCTAGCCCCGCCCACCTCACACCTGATTAACCTGTTACTTTGAATAGGTAGAAACATGTGAATAACTGTCAGTGGGCGGAGCTAGCCTTTGGTGGGTGGGGCTAACACCTGCTCATGAATAAGATTTGAGGGGTAAATGCTCAAACTCCACCACTTAAGAAAAGGGACACAGCGCGGAAAGCAGGTCTGACACGGCTTTCGCCCTCAGAAAGGGGGCAAAATCTATGTGACGGGTTCCCTTTTAAAGAATCCTAGTCAGAAGCTGCTGTAAAGAAAACTCCTGACGCTGTTAAAGCATGCAAGAAAGAATTTTTCCCCACATCAATATAGAGGGCCCGAATAGAAAACAAAATCGGGAAAATAAAAACACTGAGAGGAAAAGAAATGGATCAGGGCCTTGATAAATAATAAAAAAAAATAAAAAAATTTGGGCCCATCCCTTTAAAAAAAATCACTCTTGTCAATTTTTAACTTGACATGTGGGCAGACATTGCGTTTTTGTTATTTGGGCTTTCTGGGGGCTAAGCATTCTTATCTCCTGTTTGTGTACAATTTTTCCCTAGGTTACTGCCAAACTTTTTTTGAAAAATGGAAAGTCGATCCCTGCTTTTTAGCAGTGGTGCCAGGTGTACTTAACAGCCACCACCCGCCACCTATGAAGCGATTCAGCGAGTTAGCCGACTCCATTTCTCCTATCGTATGATTTTCAATTTTTGCAAAGTTAAAAGTTTAAACAGAAAAAATAATTTCGTGCGCTAAAAAGTATGTTGTGACGGCAAATAACAGATTAATGCAAATAGGTTAAACGTGGAAGGAGCTTATTCTTTTTAGGTGAGTGTCATCTTCAAGGATATATCTGGTTTTGAAAAAGCTGGGTGCTATGTATTACAGGTGCCGCAATAGGATTCTCTTCAGGAGTAGGGTCAGTATGGTAGATTAGCTTTCTGGTGTCGTCATCAGAGATCTGATCTATTTTATAACACACGTCTCAGACACAAGACCCACAGGTCCAATCTGGACCACCATGTCATTTTATGTGGCCCACCAGAGTTTAGACACAGTGAGCAGGGATGGACAAGGTCCAGACCCTGAATGACCGTTCTCCCCCCTTTTCCCCCAAAGGCCCCGCCATCTTGGGGGAGGGTGCATCTCAAACAACCATAACCAGGCACCCTATAGCTGCCCTCCAAAGCCCTTTAGGCCACATTAACACGGTAAAGACGAAATACCAACGAAAACCGACCGCATTTTTCTGTTTTTGGGACGTAAGGGGCGGGTTTCTCCATGGTTTTCGGAAACCAAACCCTTTCCCCTTCCACCCACAGTTCATTCCCGCCTGAAAACCGGGCAAAGAAGAACAGGGTTTTCCAGTTTTTTTCGGACCGCCAGCGTGAAAAAACTTTCCCGGGGGAAAAACCATTTAATCTATGAGGGAGCATTGCTTGTCGGTTTACAGACGGTTTGTAAAACCGCAAACCTTTTGAAAAACCGACAAGTAACCTTTGCCGTTGGGACATGGCCTTAGGAGCAACAATAATCGAAAGGCCTTGGGGAAAAATTTTTGACACCCTGTTTTTTCAGATAAGGCCCCTTCACAGGGCGGTTTTGGGCCGGGAAACCAGTTAATAAACTGGGGCGCATTTGACCGCTGTTGGCCGCGGAAACCGGTCGAACCCGCGGCCAAATCCTCGTGGAACAGGCCTTGGGAAACCCTAGACTGATGGATTCAGCTATTAAACACTTTGCTTGTCTTGCACCGGGCCAGCAGCTATACCCGCCAAACAAAAAACTGGCTCAAGGAAGAGGCCCGTACAAAAAACTATGAAGGCTTTCCTAAAACCGCCCGTCCGTGACCATCGAGCTGGCAAATGAAGAAGTGGTCATCGACCTCATACGAGTGGCTATTGCATTGCAGGTGGGTGCAATATTTTACGGGCGCATGTTTTTTGCGGGCAAAAAGGGATTTTTGGATTAAAAAATGTAAATAAATTTTCACCTGTGAGAAATTTTTTAAAGAAATAATGTTTTAAAAACCCGGAAAGCAAAGGAAAGGGAAAAAAACCTTTTTTTCCTTGAGATATTTTGGAATTGTATATACAATTCTTAGCGGTTTGCAGCCATCACTAGGGGGAGCTCAGGAGCCCACTATATAATCCGTGATTGTAATGTATAGGTGTATCCTGCACATGCACAGACATCCACGTACTATATTCTTCCTACAGGACAGGCGACAAAAAATAAGAAAAACCGCAGATTTTCAACCGCTGACACCCGGCCCCTGGCGGGCGAATTTTAACTTCCTTAGTCAAATGATTGCAGTTCCTGCCTTTTGCCAGCATGTCAGCAAGGTAATATTTGGAGCCTAAATTTTGATTGAATATGATTAAAGCAATCAGAAAATAATATATTTGGAATTAAAAAAGAAAATAATAATTATGTAGTGTAGAGATTTTTATTTTCCATGACTGTAAAATTGGGGGAAACTGATTTTGGTTACATTCACCCCTCGGGGGCGAAAACATTTTTTTTTTTTTTTTCATATGACCAATAATGCAAAGGGCTCCCCGCAGCAACCCCTATGACAAGACCAAAGGGGTAAAGGACGGAGCTTTGAATAGGGGTTTTTCAGTAAGAGACCCTTTTTGGGATTTTTTCTATCACAGAAAGAGGTGGTATTTGTTAGATGGGGGGTTTGATCCATGTGGATGGAGCAATTTGCACTCTGCAGTTGCCCAGACTCTTTTCTGGGGCGATAAAACCCTTAAAGGGCCCTAGGACTTTGACCCATTCATTGTCAGGATTTGTGGGGCCACTGTTAGATTTTGTAATAGGAACACCCTGTTAGATTTTCCATTTCCTCCTTAAAGTTCAGAGGATATAAGGTTATCTCCAATCGGTCTCCTGGCTCGCAGACTGTTCAGACCTGTTTGCTTTTCCCTACTTTATGTAACTTTAAAACTTTTAGAATTAGTTTTTAGAATTAATTAGAGTTTAGAATTAATTTCTCTTTTTACTGAAGTTTATTTAAAAAAAAAAAGTTTTTATAGGAGTTAATAACCTTACCTTTTTTGGGTGGAAACAAGGAACTGGGTGCCCTTACCTTTCCCCAATCATATTTAGAGATAAAAAGCTAAGGCAGCAGCATTCATTATCTGACAAAAAGTTCTTTTGGTGTATAAATAATAACGAACCCTACTAAAATTATAGTGAATGCATCAAAAGACAAATGGGCGTTTCCTGCGTATGGAGGAAAAAAAATGTTCAGTCTTCGGAGGTGACAAGCCTTCTTTACCATGAGAACTGGGAAATCGCCCTCGCAGTGGCGGGGTGGGGGGCTTAAACAAAGGCTAAAAGGGAACCGCACATAGTTAAAAGCCCCCCTGCGAGGACAGAACAAGCTATGTCAACCTGCTTTTTCCAGCCTGTGCCCTTATTCGGAAATGCGGGGAGTTTGAGTATTTAATCCCAAAAACCTGCAGTTTCAGCCAGAAAAGATCATCATTTTAAACCCCGCCGCCCCCGGGGCGGCCCCCCCCACCTCAACGAAAACCTATTACTTTAATAGGTAAAAACGTGAATAACTGGGCCAAATTGGGGGGGGCTACTGACCGTTATTTTAATGTTTCTATCTATTCAAAATTTTAAAAGGTTTTATTTTGTTGAGGGGGCGGGGCTAAACCTCATTTGGGGGGGAAATTTTTAAAAGACCTTTTAAACCCCTTTTTTTCTTTAAACGCAGGGTTTAGCATTAAATTCTCGAAAACTACGGGATCTTCCAAAATAAAGGGGCACAAACGGGGGGGAAACACAGGTCTGACAAATAGCTTTTTGCTGCATCCCAAGAGGGGGATAACCTATGTGACAGGCTCTTTTAAAAACTTAACCACAAAATTTAAAAACTAACCCGGGGGTGACTTATAGAAACAAGGATTCACAACTCTCTATCCCCCTCTCTTCATCCACATTTTATACCCACACTTGAATAGGGATGTTATATAACGTAAACCTTCCCCACCCTACACCTTAAATTTACATTGTGTGAAGAGAGTATAGAAGAGGCTCTCTTGCTGAGCCCGCTCCAAGCGCGTCAGGTGCTGGCTGTTAGATACAGCTTATACCCACCGCTAACAACAGGGATTGGATCTGACTCTGATCCCTGCTGTTAAATCCTTTAGTTGCCACTGCATCTAAATGTATAAGATAAGGTGCTGAGCATCACCACACTTTCTCCGATCGGCAGCCCCGTAAAGAGACGTGGGATTTTGAGAGGTTGCTATGGCAGCTGGAAGCCAAATGAAAGGTTACCGTGCCCTCCATATAAAATGGCCCACCCCTAGGAAGGAAGTAAAGGGGTCGGGCCCTCCTTGGTACACCCTCCTGCATTCTATAAATAACACAAAGCCGTGTACAAGTGATTGTGCCACTTAAAAGTTTTGGCAAGTTTAAATAGAGAAAAACATGAAAAAAGTGAAAAAAAAAAAAATTTTTAAAGGGAAAAAAGTATTTTTAAAATAAAAATATTATATAAAAAATGCCCGAACATGTGCAAGGGAAATTTCACTAACCCTGAGAGCAAGTACCCAGGGGGGATAAAAATTACAAAAAAAAATTTATATAATTTTGAAAAAAAAAGTATAAAATGTAAAATAAAAAAGTTAAAAAAACTCAGCTTTTTTTCCAGTTTAAAAAATAACAAAAAAAAATTACACGTAAAATTTTTATCTCTTTGTCCGTAAAAGTCTGATATTTAAAAAAAAACCCCAAACCCTCCCATACGCAGAACACGGGCAAAAGAAAACCCAAAAAACCAAAAAGGCGGGGTTTTTTTTGTTTTTTTTACGTCCCCCAAAAATTTTTCAAAATTTTTCCCCCCGATGGGCCCAAAAAAGGGATCAATAAAAACTACACTTCAACCCCAAAAAAAAAATTTTCCCTCACTCAGTCCCTTGATTTCAAAAAAAACAAAAATGATTGGGTTTCAAAAACGTGGCGCTGCGGCGTAAATTTAAAAAATAGAAAAAGTTTGCATTTTGTTAAAAGGGCTAAAACATAATAGAAAAAAAAATATACAAATTTGAAGACTGAACTCCATGAAAGCAAAATGGCGCATGTTTATTTTTCACATCCTACATAGAATTTTTTTTTGGGGGGGTTGGGGTTTGCAGTATTTTCTATGGTACAGTCTATGGCACCATAAAATTCCATCTTGTCCTCTTCAAATCAAGCCTTCCTATGTCTATGCAGATTGAAAAATAAAAGTTAGGGTGTGTTCACACGGCATAATGTCGGTCCGTACTTCGGCACATAATTGCATTTAAACCCCCTAAGTAGGGGCCAAACAACAGAATTCGACTCTCTTTTGAAAGCTATGATTACCCGTTCTTTCCACAGGCACAATAGCACCGAGAAAGACGGACGTCAATCGTTCCTGGCGATTACATGTCGGGAGGACTGACAGTGCGAGCGCATCAGAGTTAAGCGCTAGCCAGCGCGTACTTCTGTAGCTGCGGGCATATAGCAGCGCATATAGAATCCGCTAACGCCCGCAATAATGGGGGAACAATCCTTTTTGGTTAGCTCCCCCTCTCTATTTTTAATAGGTAATCCTAACTGGGGAACCCCTATAGTTGCTGGGGTGCTTCAAAGGGTTCTTCAATACAGCCGTGGTTCCAAACTGGGGAATATTACCTCATAAAAAAAAAAATTTTGAATCTTAGTTCACATTTTTATCAAAAAAGTTTTAAACCACCCCCGGGGGTTTACAACTATCCAGTCGGGTGGCCACGCTATCTTTACCTCTCAATAACCCAAAACAGACTTTTCCCTTGGTCAAACCCAAACCCCATAAAAACCAAAAGAAAAATAAAAAAACACCAAACCTTTCAACATAATGCACTGATAAACAGCCTGTGGAGGGGGGGCGGGGTGCAAAGACCAAAATGGGGGCACCCTTCCCCCCTAAAAGATTAAAAGCAAATTATGCCAAATACAACGATATTTCTGCACAAAAAAACATTTCTGAAAAAAACAATGGAACCCGGTGCCACTGGGTGGTTTTGTAAAATAAATATATAAATAAATTATATAATCATTACCATTTTCACACCAACGCTAAAAGGGCTTAAAAAACTAAAGGGGGGGGCTTAAACATTTTTTGATCAAAACGGTGAACTTAAATCCAAAGTTTTTTTCATGATAAGAAGCAAATGCTTCTTTAAAGGGGTTTTTCCAGTTACCTAAAAGCGCTCGAAGGGGGGAAGAAAAAACAAAACAGGGGTTTTTTCAAAAAGGGGTTAAAAAGGTGACCCATCTCAAAAATTAAATGCATATGCACGGAAATTCCCCCTCAGGTGCCAAAAGGGGGTTTTTCCCACGTTTAATGTGACGGGGATCCTCCAAAAGGGGTATTAATCACTTTTCTAAATATAGTGATTACAAAAAGTGAACCTGTGAGAGCTACAGATTCCAGTCCCCCCTTTTTTTCCCTAAAAGTCACTTTAACACGACCAAGAGCGCCCGGGAGTTATCGGCCGCTTTTGCGTTGTTTGTGCTTCTTATCTGAGACAGGGAACAAAAGGGACTTTAAAAGGGGGCGGGGGAAAAAGTGCATGTAGAGTCTGCGTATAGAGAATCCACTTTTTTTAATTTTATTATTTAGAAACTTTGAGATGCCCTTTGTTCCTCACTCCTGCCACCCCCCTCCCTCCACCCCTCACCTTCATGACCATATATTTTTTTATATTCCCCCCTGAGCTGAAAAGGGGTAAGGAATTCCATTCAGGCAAAACCCCTTAAGTGTTACTCCCCCATCTAGACCCCGCACCTATCTCGGAACAGGCCCCTGGAATTTCCCCTTTTCAAGGGGAGTGGGGCAAACTTGCACATTTTGTTTTCCACATTGAAGTTAATGGGGGAAATCCATGAGGAATCTGCCAACAACCGGCAACATCAATTTTCTTGCATTGGATTTAGAAATCCGCATTTCAGGTCAATTTCTGTGCACAAAATTTCTATAGCTTGTGCATGAGATTTGTTCAAATTGTAACTACTTGTATTCTGCTGTTGATTTTTCCAGCACAGACCTGTAGGAGAAATTTGCTGTATTTCTGTCATGGGGGAATTTATCATTTAAAACAAAGGGGAAAAAAATCTCTATTGTAGTTCCTTGCCGTGCAGCACCTTACAATGCTTTAAAGATTGAGGACACTTAATACAAATATGTGAAGTGATAGGAAGGATGAATAGAGTCGCTTCACATGATGAGCTGTGTACACAACAACCTAAAAGTGAAGGACGCACAACCGCTTTTCTCTTGTCGGTAGAATCCTTCTGTCTCTCTTTCCTGCCAATTCCAAGAAAATGCCACTTCAAGGAGCAGAGACCGTAAGAAGAGACTGTTCTGAGAGACAGCAAGGATTCCTGGTACAGAGATCAATAATGGAGGAAATAGATGTAGAAATGTAATCGGTGACGTGTGTGTCCAGCAGGACTGCAAAGTATAGTGACCACTGAGATGGTGCCTACAAGGACATCTGGGAAATAACCATCATATATATGTGCACTTCATATGTGTGAAACCATTTAAACTTTCATAGTCTATCTATTCATACAATCCCTGACACCAATCCTTTTGATGTTTCTCTCTTCTCCACACAGCCCTGAGGTGTCCATCAAACACACGGCACTGATGTGTCCCCCATGTGCACGCAGCCTCAGGCCCCCAATGCGTCCCTCATGCTCACTTCCCTGAGGCCCACAACGTTTCTCACGTGTGCAGGGGCCGTGTCATTCCCCCGACTCTTCCCTCGTACCCATGCGCCCTCATGTCCCCAATGCTGCCCATGTGCACACGTGGTCTCGGGCCAATTACTCTTTTCTTGTGCGCATGCGACCTTATTCCTCTGAAGCTTCCCTCGAACGCATTCACCTTCAGGGCCTCAAGGCATCCCTTGTGCAAACGCGCCCTCAGGACTCCGACGCGTCTCTTGTGCACACGTGCCCTCAGGACCCCGACGCGTCCCTTGTGCAAACGCGCCCTCAGGACCCCGACGCGTCCCTTGTGCACACGCGCCATCAGGACCCCGACGCTTCCCTTGTGCGAACGCGCCATCAGGCCCCCGACGCTTCCCTTGTGCATACGCGCCCTCAGGACCCCGACGCGGCCCTTGTGCGCACGCGCCCTCAGGACCACCACGAGGGTCCCTTGTGCTACGCGCCCTCAGACCCCGACGCTTGCCTTGTGCGCACGCGCCTTCAGGCCCTCGACGCTTCCCTTATGCGCACGCGCCTTCAGGCCCTCGACGCTTCCCTTATGCGCACGTGCCTTCCGGCCCCCGACGCTTGCCTTGTGTGCACGCGCGTTCAGGCCCCCGACGCGTCCCTTGTGCGCACGCGCCCTCAGGACCCCGACGCTTGCCTTGTGCGCACGCGCCTTCAGGCCCCAGACGCTTGCCTTGTGCGCACGCGCCATCAGGCCCCGACGCTTCCCTTGTGCGCACGCGCCTTCAGGCCCCCGACGCTTCCCTTGTGCGCACACCCCAACAGGATACTGATGTTTCCTTCATACCCATGTGCCCTCAGGCCCCTGATGCTTCCCTTGTGCACACGCGCCCTCAGACCCTCTACGCTTCCCTCGTGCACATGAACCCTCAAGGCATTTCTCTGGCCAACACTAGCATATAATCCTCAAGTAAAAAAAAAATAATGTGTCTCAAATCAGAGGGTGTCCCTTACATTTGTTCTGTGTATTGCACATCATATTATTCTGCTGGGCAAAAGAAATCTGTTGTGAGAGCAATGTCTGGGGATTCCAGCACTTGCGCCAGAGGTTTTAGATCATTTATATTGATTAATGTTAGTTCAAGTAAATGCAACATAACTCTCATTTTCCACTTGATTCTCTACAGTCTTCCCAAGTCTCTGGAAAAGCACGATAAGAACGTCTTCTTCCTGACAAACAAAATAGTTGAGTCCCTCGGAGGCAGCGGTTACAGCGTGGAGCGATTATCAGTCCCTTACGTGCCGCAGGTGACAGGTGAGAACGAGGCCTCTATTAGTATCTGCTACTTGTTCTATAGTTACCTAAAAGTTTACATTAGACACGACCAGAGGAGCTGACCGGAGTTGATCTGGCCGCGCTTGCGTTGTTTGCGCTTCTTATCTGATGACAGGGAACATGAAGGAGTTATCAAGGAGCTGGGGAGTTTTGTTTATAGAGGCCACTGATTCCATGTACAGATAGGTTATGTCCACCCACCAATGCCATCAATCTAAATAGGTTCATAATGCTCTGCCGATTTAATCCTTGATACTTTTGTGCTTTGGATGTTGGTCAAAGTCTGTCTGATCCAAACCACTCGGGTTTGGGTTTAATTTGAGTTAGTTTTTTGCAAAAACAAAAAACAAACAGTCGACTGTAACCCTGATTTAGCATTCCTTAAGGGGTGTTTGAAGGGAAAACTAACTCTTCCGAGCGCCCATTGAGCCCAATGGCCACCAAAAGTGACGTAAGACAGGACATCAGACTCAGAGTCATTACGCACTTGGATTGTTGCATTACTAAACCGATCATTTCACCCCCTAAAACACCTTAAACAATCACAGATCTGGTTAGGGAAGAAATTTTTAGCTTTGGAAAACACCTGGTGCGTGCGAACTAATGTGGTCCCACTTGAGATTAGCATCCTGGGTGGCTCCTTGGCAATAAGCTTAAATTTTACTTAGATAATTGAAAAATACCCAATGGAAACTTCTGGCAGTTGTGGTTGCATTGATACTTTGGCCTACCCGTGAAAGGACATTTTACCCAGAAAATTTCATCAAACCGGGGTTATGTCTGCGGGTGGCAACGGGTTTGCCATAAAGACGCCTTGGATTGAGACCGTGTAAAGGCCTCATCTGCAGGTTACATGAGGTATTGCCAGTTGCACAGGACCCCCAGACAACACTTCACTTAACTACTTTCCCCGGACCGTGTCTGGTCATTGCAGGGATCTAAAAATCCTCCACTCGCATTTTTATTTGCAATCAGAAAGGAATTTTTGATAGAGGATAAGCAGCAGGAAATATTCTCAATCAGACTAACGAAGCAACATTTGTTTGGGGCTGACCCTCCTAAATAACGGAGGCTGGGGACCTCTGGGGAGTCCTTGAAATACAACTATCCTGAGATGCAGTACATTTATTACTCCAGAGCCTGGCCTCACTTTCCTGTGTACGTGTCATCATTACGTTTTCCGGGCCCTGGATCCGGAAAATTTAACTACCTGTATAATTAAAAATAAGATGAACATCTGTGAGTGCAGACTGTGTACTTATTTACTTTAGGCCGTGACTGGAGCCGGACACCTATTTACTCACAAGGACGCACTCACTACGCGTGCGCTGTGTAAACATGATTTTCCTGTACTGCGGGAAAATTAGGACCCGATTATCTGAGGCTGACTCACTATTTTTCACAGTCATTGCCTCTTGATTTATTGTGTACCGATGAGTTACATGGCGTATATCTGCAGAGCTCATCACTTTATTCAGCTGGGCACAGGACACCTTTCCTGTACTAAATCCCAAGTCACACATGCAACTTCCCAGAGCCCTCACAGCTCTGTGCAGTCACTGTGCATCTAATGGATTATCCTCTGACTATCCTATATCCTGTATTATACTACAGACACGAATTTCTCAGTGTTGTGGGATGTTTACATAAATTTTCTCTGATGATTCCTGATTACATCCTAGTATTATACTGCAGAGCTGCGATCACTATTCTGCTGGTGCAGTCACTGTACATACATTACTTATCCTGTACTGACCCTGAGTTACACCTGTATTATACTCCAGACCTGCGCTCACTATTCTTCTCGTGCATTCACTGTCATTCCATTACTATTCCTGTACTGATCCTGAGTTACATCCTGTATTATACTCCAGAGCTGCACTCACTATTCTGCTGGTGCAGTCACTGTACATACATTACTTATCCTGTACTGATCCTGAGTTACATCCTGTATTATCCTCCAGAGCTGCACTCACTATTCTGCTGGTGCAGTCACTGTACATACATTACATAACGTATCATGTACTGATCCTCAGTTATATCCTGTATTATCCTCCAGAGCTGCACTCACAGTTTAACACTTGTAATGTAGATTAAATGTGAACTATAGCATGGCATTATACATTTGGTGGGCAGACATTTTTCCTGCAAGGCCTCAGGATTTCAAGTAGAATTTTAATTTTAGAAAATTGTTCTAAACAACTGAAAATGTGAACGACAACGTTAAATACAGGAATGTATTTTTCATGTGATTGTTTGATCGTGGTTCATTTTCACATGTATGCTTGTTTGTATTTGCACTGTGATGTATCTTTATGTAGAGCGGCTGTTGACTTTGGAGGCAATGTTCCAGCATGGTCCATATATTACATGGAGTGTATAGCTGAGCCGGTATACTTGGCTGTATTCGGAACTCCAAAATAAACTAATGGAGAGGATGGGGGCAAGCATCACCTCCATTCTTTGAGATGGTGAATTTGTAAAGAGCCATGAGTTGACCCTCCGCTCGAAAGAGAGCTGATGTGAACAATCCTTTAAGAGTCCAGTGGACGGAGTCTCATGGGTATGTGTTAGTGACGTCACCCACTAGACTCCTAAACCCAAATCTGTAAATAAGTTATTTTAAAGGGGTTTTCCCACACTCTTTCAAACCTCCTGCATCCGCTCTTAGCTCTGTGGCTCAGAAGGAGCGTGGTGATTTTTGAACTGCATTCATGTGCCCCATCAGGATGACACACCAGGCTTTCCTACTTCTAGAAAAGAAAGGTCTGTTTATGTAAAGCATGTGAGTAGCTGGAGGTAAAGTTTTTCCCTCAAGACAAAAAGGTTCTACAACCCAAAGGGGAAAAAAAAAAACCCCAAAAAAAACAAATTTTTTTAAAATTTTCCAAAAAAAATTACTACCCCTATTGTTGAGGCTTTCAAAAATCAATATAAACAAGAGAAAAACCACACAAAGGGGTCAGAAAAAAAAAATATTTTGCATGGACTCAAGATATAGTACTGATACATTTTAAAAAAAAAAAAGCCCCACACACATAAACTGACCTTACCAACCCTATTTTGTCCCTTAAAATAGGACCATGGGGTCATCTCCGATGGGGGGCCCCCACCAAAGAGAAAACAACCCGGTAATCCCTCTCTCAACCCCTATAAAGGGCAAATAATCAATGATTAACCATCGTTCCCTGTGGTAAAAAGAATCCCAACTGGGCCAAACATGGGGTTTTTCGGGCCCTGTGGGATTTTTTTCCACAGGGAACGATGATATAATCATTGATTTTTTTGCCCTTGAAGGGAATGAGAGGGGATTACCCGGGTTTGTTTCTCTTTTGGGAGGGCCTCCTCATCAGGACATGACCCCATGAGGACCTATCTTAAGGGGGCAAAAATAGGGTTTTTACAGGGGCAGTTTTTGTGTGTGGGGGCTTTTTTTTTTTCTAAAATGTATCAGTCTTATCTTGAGTCTCATGCAAAGATTTTTCTACTTACCGCCCGGTGGGGTTTTATCGTTTGGTTTTATTGTTTTATGAAAGCATCAACAATAGGGGTTTGTGATTATATTTTTTTTGGAATTTAAAAAAATTGTATTTTTTTGGGGTTTTTTTCATTCTGGGATTGTGTTTATCCCCTGAAAGTTTTGGAGTTTAAATTGACGGTGAAAAAAAAAAAAACACAAAGGTTCTGGGTTTTCGATCCCTGCGGGAAACCCAAAACCCTGTTTTTTTTTTTTTTCTCTTTCTCAATGCACAAACCTGATTGAGGTTTTTTTTTATTTTATTTGCACTGTTGATAATTACTAAGGAGCCAGAGGAACGGGAGTAGAATGACAGCACCTGGGGTATGAACACTCAGTAGCTGCCTGAAAAGAGAGCTAAGGTTTGAGCTTTGTGGACCAGGACTGAAGAGCTCTCAGCCCTGGTCGTATCCCCTGGAGACGAGCGTAAACAAGGATCACTAAAGAGGCAGCTAAAATAAAAACGGTCCCAGAATTTTGTATAATAATTAATGGGGAAAATGTTTGTTATTTCATTTGCAAGCTTCCCATGTCAATTTTACTTCGTGGCAAAACCCCTTTAATGCTTTTCCCACAGTCCTATGTATAAATCTGCTAAGCTCCTCCAGTTCTATAGTCTGCCACTGCCAACAGCATGTGTAGATATGACCAGTTGCTTCCATCCCATCCCGCTTCCATCATATCAGAAGTCTACCGTTTTGGTGCATTGATTTTAGCCCTTTATGCCAAGATATAGAGCCCTAAACCAAAACACCACTATAAGAGTATGTTCACACGGAATTTTGACTCAGGGTTTCCGTGTTGGGATACGTTTTTAGATGCGTGTTTGGATTGTTTTTTTCAAACCCCAAAAACGGCCCCAAACACGCTTTTTCAAACCCAAAGGTGAAAGGTGTTTTTTACTTGTTTTTTCAAATAAGACACCCATCGGGGTTTTCCCAGACAAGTGATCGCTAAAGGGTGTTTTACGGGCCCCCCTTTTTGACCCCTCTTTCGGATCCTTTTCTAAGAATTAAACATGGTAAAATTTTTTGACCCCCGAAACACACCCTTTTTAAAAAAACACGGGGTTTTGGTGTCTGCTGCACCCCCAAAACGCCCCAAAAAAATCACCTCCGTTTTTTAAAATGCGATTTTTGGACCCCAAAATCGGTTTTCCAAAAAACGCTGTGTGAATTCCCTTTAAAGGGGAAAAAAGAAATATTTTCCCCCGGCTTGCACCAGGGCTGTATTAAAGGCATACCTTGGGGGAAGCCCATCAACAAACTATTAGGCCCCCGCTCGGGGATTACTCTTTTTCCAAAAATGGGAGGGGGAATGCAGGGGTATGTTGACAGGGTTAAAGCATTTGTGTGCCCCCAAATGGGCCCGCAGCTTCAGAGGCGCGCCCCTTTGGAAGTTTTTTTGGTTTAGGGTTCACACGGCTTTTTAAAAAGGGGCCGTTTTTTTCAGCCCGTAATTACGCGCCGTAGTGCACGAATTTCGGCGGAATACGTCCCAGTCTTTTAGGGTTTAATTTTCCACATTTTCTCATAGAGAACTATGGATTACTTTTTTCCTCTCCCTGTTCGTACAATACGCCGGGGGGGGGTAAAATAAGTGGCATGTCAAAAATTTTTTACGGCGTATACGCGCCGTTAGTTAAAAAATTGGGGTAGTCCCATGGGTGGCGAGGTGGGCCCCCTGCTCCCGCCCCCGTCCCCAAAAGGCTTTAAATTTCGGGCCCCCCAAAAAAAGGGCCCGGGGGAACATAGCCCCCACGACTGATGCCAGGAAGGATTTTTTTTTTTTTTTTTTTTTTTAAAAAAAATCAAGTTTTTGAAAGAAGGGGCAAAAATTTCCCCAAATTTTTACCCAAAAAAACGGCACTATCCCAAAAAAGTTTCAGGTGTTAAAAGGGAAAATTTTTATACTCAAATGGCTCTTTAAAAACAGATCCATAACAAAATTATGTACCCAAAACTTACCCGAATATAAAAACGGTCACAATTTTACAGCATTTACTTGACTGGCATAACAAACCAACCATAGAATAAAATTAAAAGTATAACCTAAACTGGGCGTGTGAAACCCCTACATCGTCCAGGGGGGGAAATCGTACATTTTATAAGGCCCAAAGGTAGATTATAGAGACTCCGAAGAACGTCCAGGGTTAAAAAGATTTCATGGTGTGGAGGGGGCGGGAAACAAACCCCATGGCTCCAAAAACAAAAGGGGAAAAAAATACGGGCATATTAAAAAGGGGGTTTTGCCACGAAGTTTAAAATTACGTGGGAAGTTGAAGGGAAAAAAAAACATTTTCAATAACCTTATTAAAAATTTGGCAATTTTTGCATACACCAAAGTGCGGGCCCTTACGCCGTGTGAACATACTCCCCTTTTTCTAAACCAAATCTATCTAATCCTTAAATCCACCTGTGTCTGGAACATTAGCAATAACTGGAGAAAAAAAAGCCAGAGAATCATTAAAATGAGGGGCTAAAGGGCAGGAACTGGTATTTTTGGTATTGATTTTGGGACCTTCTCCACGCCATATAAATCCTTGCTTGGAACATGGCCTCCACAGTGAACATTGCAGCCTGTAACCCTTTTAATTTTCAATTTTAAAACCCAAATTTTTAAAAAAAAAAAAACAACTATTTTCTCTTACTCCTCAATGTAGCTCTGTTCCCATCAGTCAAAAAAATACGTAAGAGTCCACAAGGTAAAAACCCCGGGGGTTTCCTCTTTGATGACCTAACGTATTTCTCCTTCCCAAAACCTTAGGTATTTACAGCTCGCTTGTGTGGGGTACCTAGCGATTTTTAATGTAGTTCTGTAGTCGTCTAAAAAAGAAAGGAGTTTTGTTTTTTTAAACCGAAAAAATGTAAACTGTATTAGTATAGAGCTAACCTAGTGCTATCGAAATTTTCTTAGCAGGAATCTACAATATGAAAAAGCAAACTCCATTTAAAAAAAAAAATCTATGTATTTGGGTAAATCAGTAGGGTGGGGGTGGGGGTCCTCTTAAGGGGACATAAAAATGGAGTCTGCTTACCAAAGGGAAAAACCTTAAACCGGGGGACTCGGCCCATGGTTGGCATCACGGGTATGCTTTGTGCAATACTACATCTCTTCTGCACACTTTGTTGCGAGGAGAAATATTTTGCTGGGTTGGGTATTCTCCAGTGATGACCACAGGTCACCGGGTTTGTTTCTACTTAAAGGAACACTACCATCAAAAGTTTTCTATTGACACGCAATATGCGACTATCGGAAGGATTTTTTTTTATCATTTGATTGGTCTTATTTGTATAATTCTCAAAGTTCCCCTATGTACAGTACAGACCAAAAGTTTGGTCCCACCTTCCCACTTCAACAGTTTTGTATTTTCTGGGTAAAAAATTTTAGATTCAAACTGAAAATACAAAACTATGAATTAAAATGTGGAAAATTTTATATTAACAAAAAAAAATGTAAACCCTGAAAATCGTCTTAATTGTAGGGTTTTTCACCCCCTTTTGTTTGTTCCCTGCTTTGCACACCTTGGCTTTTCTTGTGGCTTCAAGAGGTAGTCACCCAAAAAAGGGGTTTTTTCCCCCATCTGGAAGGGGTTCCCAAGATGCTTTGCACTTTTTGGCCCCTTTTGCCTTCACTCGCGGGCAGTCACCGCAAACCATTTGATTGGGTTCAGGGGCTGGTGGGGCGTGGAGGCCGGGGCCTTTTGGGAGCACCCCCTCTCCTTTTTCAAATAGCCCTTACACAGCTGGGGGGGTGTTTGGGGTTTGTCCCGTTGGGAAAAAAAAAAAGTGATGGCCAACAAACGCAAAACCGGATTTAAAAAGCGCCACTGAAAGATGTGTGGTGCCCTGCTGGGTTCAGTTTTTAAATTC
>JAODAL010045529.1:0-31850 GCA_025379985.1 Phyllomedusa bahiana
TTCGGGGCCGGGGCCGCTATACATTCCTATGTAAAGTCCGCCGCCCTCCCCATGTGTTTTAAGGCGCAGTGCGGACTTAGGCGCAGTGCGGCGCTGCGCCTATTGATTCGCGCCGGAGGTAGTGCGGTCATACATGTGGGGAAAAGTCCGCCGCGCCTGGCCAGTGTGTGGGGCGCAGTGCGGCGCTGCGCCTAAGATTCGCCATCCGAGGCGGTGCGCTCGTACATGCGGGCAAAAGTTCCCTGCGCCTCACCAGTGTGTGTGGGGCACAGTGCGGGGACATGGGCGCATTGCGGGACTTAGGCGCCATGCGGGACTGCGCCGAAAAACAGTTCCGATGCGAGACAGTCTGGAACAGCGAGAAATCATTCCACATGTCGGTGCGGAGTTTGAATCAAAAATCCCCTTTTTAATAAAGGCGTTCAACATTCTCAGGAAAAGAGCTGAAACCTAAAAAATAAAAAAAACATAAAACAAAATCACTTTCCAATATCCTAATTCAAGAATTAGGATATTGGAAATCGCCGGGAAATACAGTAATTCAAATTCAGAAAGCTATTCTGATTGGTCGGCATAAAACCGGCCAATCAGAATAGGAGCGACAGTGAACCATTAAAACCTAGGGAAGTTTAGACCATCAGAATCCGGCGGTATATTCAAAACAGTAAAAATGTGAAAGGAGCTGATTGGTTAGCTACCGGGACTTGCTAGTCAGCCAATCAGAATAGGAGTGACAGAGACCATTTAGCCTATGGAGAAGTTTAGACAATCAGAATCCACGGGGACAGTCAAAATACTGTAAAAATGCTGAAAAGGGGTTGATTGGCTGAGCTAGCGGGGCTGGGCTAGCTCACCCATCACAAAGAGCGACAAATCCCATTAAACTATGGAGATTTTGACCAATCAGAATAGGAGCGACAAAGACCCATTCTAGTCTATGGAGAAGTTTATGACCAATCAGAATCCACGGCGGAAATTCAAAATACAGTAAAAAGAAGAAAAGAGTGATTGGCTGGCTGGGGGCTGCTATCCAGCCAATCAAGCGCGAGCTATTCTCCCAATTATTGTCTAGGGAGGATGGGGGCGCCGCTGAAATCTGGGCGCCCCAGCGCCAGTGCTCCATGAAAGTATTAATAAAAATTTTTTTTTTTTTTTTTTTTTTTTTGGGGAAAACCATTCAGTTATGGAAATTTTACATGAATCCAGGGGGGATAAAAAATACATTTAAAAATAAAAGAAAAAGCTGTTGCTGACTTGGGGGCTTGGCTACCCCAGCCAATCAGAGCGCAGCTTTTTCTCCCATTTTAGTCTATGGAGAGGGCGCCTGAAATCTCGGCGCTCAGCCCCGTGCGCTGAAGATTAATAAAAAAAATCATTTTTATTAAATGTAAAACATTATCAGATAAAGAGCCGAACCCTTCTTTACAAATAAAGCAGTTAAAAAACCCGAACAACGCGTTTGTCGCTGAGACCGGCGCTACATAGGGAATTGCAATAGAGAGAATTGCCGGGAAATACAGTAATTCAAATTGTTTAAGCTATTCTAATTGGTCGGCATAAACCAGCCAATCAGAATAGGAGCGACAATGTCCCATTATAACCTATGGAGGAGAATTGACCAATCAGAATAGGAGCGAAAAGGTCCCGTTATATCGTATGGAGAAAAATTGGGCCAATCATATTCGAAGGCGGGGACAGTTCAAAATACAGTAAAAATGCAGAAACTAGCTGATTGGTTGAAGCGGTGGGGGCTTGTCCAGCTTAGCCAATCAGAGCGCGAGCTACTTTCTCGTAGAGTTCTATGGGGAAAAGAAATTCTGAGCGCGCTCTGTGATTGGCTAAGTTAAAAGAAGCGCCGTTATTTGGACCAATGGGAGAGCGAGCGACGCTCCTATGGGTTTTCTAATGCAATCTGAAATAAAACTGTACATGGCTGAAATCAAATTATAACACTACAGAAGTTGTCCCGATGTGTATATATAACGAATAATAATATGGGGGTAGCGAAAAAAAATATTAAATCAATAAAATCATGTTTATTTCTTTTCGTTAGCCAAGGATCAATAGTATGGGTGCAACGAAAATAAAGAAATGTGGAACAAAAAGGGCTTTAAGTGGGGGATTCTCCTCACAATTTTTTTAAAAGTGGCTTAAATTCATATTTAAATTTTTTGGGGTTATTTGCTATTGATACACAATAATCATGGTCCTTTGGAAAAGAAATGGGCTTTTTAAATGGCATTTCTCCCTCACAATTTTTTAACAGGGGGAGAAGTCAATTTTTTTTAATTTTTTTGGTCATGTGCTTTGAAAGCAGCAATATACAGTCTTTTTTAAAAAAAAATTGTTTCTAACAGACATTTGTTCCACAATTTTCCAAAAAATGCTCAAGGGGATATTTTGAATTTTTTTTGGGGCATCTTGCTGGGGGGGGGGGGGGGGGGGGACATGCAGCTATATACAGGTCCTATTATAAAAAATGTTTTCAAAAAAAACATTTGTTCTTCACAATTGTCAAAAATGGTCATGGGTCATGTTTTGAATTTTTGGTTTTGCTGTGACATGCAGCTATACTACAGGGCCCATTATAAAAAAAAATTTTTTTCTAAAAGACATTTTTCTTCACAATTTCAAGAGTGGGTCAAGGGGGAGGGGCGTCAGAAAAGGAATAGGTAGGCACTTTTAATGGACAAATTTTGCAAAAAGATTGTTTTTGCAAATTTTTAAAACATACTATCAACCCCGCATTGAGAAAACCCTTTTAAATACAATTAAAAAAGAGAAACAAAGACTGGTGGGAAAACCATCCTATTTTAAAATGTGTTTTCTAGAATTAAATACTAAAAAACTTGATGTACAAAATACTGGTAAAAAAATTCCTCGAATTGTAAAAGGGGGAGGTACAGGAAAAACTTGACCAGTGTGGGTTATTCAGGGGCATGGAGTATGGACACGGACAGAACAAAGTACAGAAAATTTCCTCCAGCACTTGAGTAAAATGAGAAAAAAATGCCAAGAAAAAGGGGACTGGTGGAACAGGAGCGTTAACCAAAGGTTTTTCCCCAAGTGAAGCTAAATTGGGGGTCCGCACCCCCTAGGAGGGCAAGCGCTACCCGGGTCTTGATGGTACTGAGGAAGGCTGGAGGTTTCCCTCACACTTTCCCTTCCGCACTCTGTTTTAGACGACTGTTTTCGTTGCGCGTCTAAGGCATTTTTACCGTGTTTAATGATGACACGCCAGCCTGGGCCCCCGCACCCACGTAACCCCGGGGCCCTGGTCTGAACCTGGTGTTAATTGACGACGCTAGCCGGTCTCTCACCGCCCCCACGTAAGTCGGGGAGCTGGACCTCCGTGTTAAAAGGCTGAGGGCAGGGTTCTCATGTTAGGGGGAATCGGGAGGTTTCAAATTTCTCTAAAAATAATTTTTGAAAAAGGTGTTTTCTGTGGGGTTTTAAATTAGTGTAAAAAAGGGGGCCCCGGGGCTCGACACAAATTGAAAAATTTGGGGCTTAAAATTTTCTGGGGTGGAGTCACTATGGGGTCGCACATTTGTCTCCAGGGAGCGTCCCTAATCAATGAAGAAGGATTGGGGGAAAATAAACCATTGAATTGATTGGGCAAAACAGCCCCTCAGAACCGGGGGGCAAATGTCCCAAACTAAAAATGTTTTGGGAATGATTAGGACTTTGTTTTACTTAGGGGGTGTGGCGGAGAATTAACACTCCCTTGAAAAAAAATACCTTTAAAAAAACTGCAGAGAGGGGTGTATGTTGTAGGGTTTTCACACTTTAAAAAAAAACAAAAAGGATAATAATTAAAACTATAAATAAAGTTCCCTAAATAAAATTTTGTAAAAAAAATTCTTTTCAAAAAAAAATACTAAATGAGATCATTACAAAATAGCATAGTGTCACTTGTGATCTGTGGGGCAAAAAAGGTTTAAGGGTCTTTCGGGGCCCGGAAAGGGATGTCTATGTCCCGTGAAAATAAAATGGGTTGAAAAGACTCCCTTTTTCCGGGACTTTTTAAATGTGGGGGTCAGCAGGTTTGGGCTCAAAGCGTGGCCCCCGGACAGGAAAATCAATGTCCAGTGAAATAAAATGGTGTTAAAAAAACTCCTTTTTCCGGCACTTTTTTTTCTGTGGGCGACAGGGTTTTGGCATTTGCGGTACAGGACAATATAGTTAAGTCCATTCAACTAAAATGGGGGTTTTAAAGACTCCTTTTTCCCCCGGGATTTTAATTTTGGGGGTCAGAAGGTTAAATGGTCATACGTGGTACAGGCAAATAGTTAATGCCATTAACAAAATGGTGGCAAAGACTCCTTTCCCGACACTTTCAATTTGGGGGTCGACAGGTTTAATGGGCATACGCGGTCCAGGCAGGTAATTTAAAGTCCAGTTAACTAAAATTTTTGGGGTTGAAAGACTTCTTTTTCCGGCACTTTTTAATCTTGGGGTCATGCAGGTTTTTGGGGCTCATGCTGCGTTCCAGGACAGGGATATTCAATGTCCAGTTAAAGTAAAATGATGGTTCAAATCATACTGCCTTTCTGGCACTTTTTTAATTTGTGGGTGATCAGGTTTAAGGGTCATGCTTTGTGTGCAAGACAGGGATAGTGAATGGTCTGTGATTTTTTTTCTGTGACTTTTATAACCTAATTGGTCTTGCCAAAGGGATTTTAGCACGTATATTCGGTTTGCTGTTGTGGATGTTAATTCAGCTTCTCCATCGCCTGGTTTGGGGTGGGAAAATGAAAGGGGTTGTCCTCTCCCATAGACTTTAATGGTCATTGCGCTATAATTATTATCGGACTATGGATATCTTATTGATTAATTGCCCAATATCGACTTTTGACCGATGATGATAGTCAACGTAATCGCTATCACAGTTATAGCAATGTTATAGGCAGTTTAAAAGGGCCCCATAGGCTGGTATAGGCAGCTATATGTCCCCCTAGGCAGGCTATAGGCAGGTAATTGCCCCATAGGAGGCTTATAAAGGCAGATATAGGTCCTCATAGGCAGGGTATAGGCAGGTATAGGTCGTTATAGGCTGGTATAGGTCCCCCTAGGCAGGTATAGGCAGGCTATAGGCAGGTATGGGCAGGCTATAGGCAGGTATGGGCAGGCATAGGTATGGTTTTAAAACAAAAAACACACTTACCTGGCTCCCCGCTGCACTCCCTCCCACGCCGCTCCGCCTCCACTCGCTGTCGCCTCCCCCGCAGCTCTCCTTCCTCTTGCCGGCACAGGCGGGTGATTTTCATCAGGCTGCGCACGCAGCGTGATGACACACTCTGCCTGTGCCGGTAAATCCGGACGGCCGCGAGTTTTGAGCACTCGCTCTCTGCCCCCCAGTGTATCCCTTCATCCTATTGCCCTCCGGGAGGAGTCGCATATAGGTGAAGGATCGCTGAAAAGTGCCCGGACCACAGCAGCGCCGGGGCACTGTGCGCTCACTCTTGCCTTCAGTTATAAAGCGCTCCCTGAGGAGCCGCATATAAAATGAAGCGTCCCTGTTGGCACTCGGGCCATTGCAGCGCCCGAGCGCCGACAGTGACTCGAGTATAAGCCGAGGTCGCATTTTTCAGCAAATTTTTTGTGCTGAAAAACTCGACTTATACTAGAGTATATACGGTATGTAAAATAATTATAAAGACAACAAAGCTGTAGACAGAGGGAACATTTTTGCAAGTGGGTAAGTAACTGGCTTAGTGATAGAAAACACCACATTTTTTGGGCCATGTTCACAGCTTGATTGCTGGACTAAACTGAACCCAGAAGCTGGCAACTCTGGCCTTTATGCTAACTGGGAAAAATTGACAGGTGCAGCTATTTGCAGATCAAAAGCTCACATACCCCACTGCTAGGGGAACAGTTAGATGATAGAAAGCTGCACACCAACTTAACACCTGTTCACACTCGCATGCAGAAAAGCCACAGTATAATGCATGGGGAGATTGTACAAATGCAAAAATACCAATAAACCAACCACCCACACCACAACCACCCTTAGTGCATGAGGGTGGTGGTGTGGGTGGTTCTATAATTGCATAAAAAAGGCGATACAGAAGGGTGCCATAAATACAGATAAATGTAGTGCACCATGCTGGCTTACAGCCTATTAGTGACGCCCATACTATTAGATTAGGTGGGCTGCCCAGCACTTTCTGGGTGTCGAACATAAAGTACAGGCACCCTCCGATCCCCAGCACTGTTGGGCAGATAAAAAATATGACATAATGGAAAAATGTTAAATATGAGGTATTAGTTGGCATAGGGGCCCCAATACGCAAGCTCGCAAGCCCCGTCAAGGCTCCTAATGTCTTGCGAGTCCCTACGTTAACAATTTACAGAAAAAACATACAAAAAATGGTACATTACTTACTCAAAAAACACCACAATTTTTTGGGCCATGTTCACAGCTTGATTTCTGGACTAAACTTAACCCAGAAGCTGGCAACTCTGGCAGTGGGGTATGTGAGCTTTTGCTCTGCAATTAGCTGCACCTGTCATTTTTTCCCAGTTAGCATAAAGGCCAGAGTTGCCAGCCGTAATGTAAAAGTGACACAATTACGGAACTTATGTTAGTGCCACTTTTGCTGTTTAAACAAATAAATAAAAATACTATTAAAAAAAAAAAATCTTAAGTAAAAATTGCAGAAAAATAAAATCTTATATACGGAAAAAAAAGTAGAAAAACTGAGCACAAATAAAACATTTTAGAGTTCCAACCCACATGTACTGGAGAAAATTAAAATGTGCCTGCTCAGGGAGGGGATCTAGAACAAGTAAAGCAAAGGAACAAATGGCAGCTAAGTAAATATACTTTGGGACCATATTAGAAAATATGAGTAAGAAGGTATTAGCAGCAACATGTCAGCACTATATACAGGTTTCAGAGAAAATATAGGGTTCAGTGACTTCTCTATTATTCACTTAGTTTTAAATGTTTTTAATTTCTAGCATTTAGGAATTTGATGCTGACTTGATCTACCAGAAGAGCATGGCTTTGATATAGTTGTAGAAATAGTAAACATTTCTTAGTTCTTCAGTCTTAAATTAAATTATTATATACAAAAGTGGAATTTTTTTAATTATTGTACCTTATCTAAAGGTATCTTAGCCCACTTATTCCCATATTGGTTGGCCTTTGTCCATCCAATTTCTAAGCACTGAAAGTATACATTTGTTTCTATATATGATAACTGTGATTTGGGATGATTGCTGTAACATTCCATTATTTAATCTAATAGGACCATTAAAAAAGTCCCCCAGATTCTTTAGCCACCTATGATGACACACAAGCTGTTTTCCTAGTATTTTATAGTTAAAACAATGGCTAGATAAGTTGTTTTTCTCATTTTCATTAAATACTTCAATAATGACTGTGATTTACCAGGTGATATGCTGCACATTAATTATTAGTAATGCAAAGCAAAGATAATGTAAAGGTCACTGCCTGAATATTAAAAGTATGTTTATTAAGAAGTAACCGGTTGTATTGAATTATGATTAAAATATCAAATGGTATTGTAAATTGTAATCAAAATGTGAAGTAATGATGATGCTGTTAATGTACCACACCTCTAAACCAATCTGTATAACAGATTGTATGTGTTGACCATTATAAAGGATTTTGCCTCTGAATCAACTTGATGTCAGGTGTCATTCTTCCCTGACATATGAACATATGTCCATTTTTCTATTAATTTGGAAACCGCACAAGTTGCGGGTTTGTAGTGACAACACAGGAAAACGTTGTATTGATTGAAAATGGTCTGTGGTTGGGGAAATTAAGCTAAGATCATCATAAGTATTGAAACTGATGTTTTTCCATTATTTTTACAACATAATAAATATACCGCAAGAGATATTCATCTTGCAAACGAGTGTAAAGGATTTTTTTAACATACTTGAAAATGCACCGTCTTCCATCCACTTCAAAAATCCATTAATACTGCTTTCTTCAAAGAGCTTTGTATTTACACCATTATTTCTCTTTGATAACACATAAGTTAAGAGAAGCTCTTAGCAAGTAGGCAGCATACAACAGGGAAAACTGCATCTTTGTTCTAAAAAAAAATGCACTCCTGCGTTTAGGGAGGATTTAATACATTTTTAGATAAACTTTCTGATTTCAAATGGAGCTATTTCACAATGACTTGTTAACTCGATAACTTGTTTTTAGCAATGGCATTTTCATTTTATTTTTTTAGTCTTGTCTTTCATGAACTACACTTTGCTTCACTGGGACAACCTGCATTTTTATTGGTTCAATTTAATGCTCAATATAATGTATTGAAAGACAAAAAAATGTGAAATGGAATAAAAACCAATATAACTGTATAAACAAGATTTTGACTTTATTCTGCAGATCAGTGTAATTTATAGTAATATAGCAATGTATACATTTTTGTTATGTTGTACTAATTTTAAAAAATTAAAAGTTTTTTTTATTTGCTTTGCATTCATATTTTTTATTTTCTCTATTAACAGACTTGTGGGAGCTACAATTTTTTTCCTTATGGGATAAATTCAAATTCCCTTTTATTCAATTTTTTGGGAGAGTGAAGTGACCAAAAAAAGAAAACAAATTAAATTATGGCATTGTTTCTTTTTATGGAAATCATTGCACAATAAATAAGGTTATATATTTAATAGTTTGGACATTTATGAACATAGCAATATAAAAAACGTTTAATGTTTTATTGTTTAACTTTTTATAGGGCTGTTTTGAATAATTGTTTTTTTTCTATTTTTTTCTACAGTACTTAGCTTTTTAGTTTCACTAGGGTACTTAAAGGGGTTGTGTGAGAAACCCAAAAAAGTAAGAACATATAGTGCAGTAATACTAAAGATAAGTAGTAACTATCTGTCCCAACCCAGTGTGTGAACTACTTACAGACGCTGTTATATCGCAGATTATTGCCATGTTGGAGCTTTCTCCTCACTGGGCTATTAGGCGAAGCTACAGTTCCCACAAGAGTCTCTTCCTCCGGCTGAGCTATAGATTCTATATAATAGATCCACACCACATAATTTTTATAAATAAAGATATGTGTGTATACAGTCCTCTGTCTGCTTTCTACTCTGCAGAGCTGTCCCTTAAATCACAAGTCTGTCGGTTCAGCTCAGTTATGTCAGTCAGCCTAACCAGGAAGTATCTACTTCTCGCAGGACAGGTTTCTGCTAAAGGAGGAGCCCGGCGATCATTTTGTTCTTCTATAATGACTATCCCCTAGACAGAGTTTTCTAATTAACCCCTTTAATTGGGTACACTGCAATACAATACAATTATCATTCTGGATCACTGACTTTAGAGTAAATTGCTAGTTGCCCTGTTTAACGTTTAATTGATCTAGAATGTGTCATATTCAGGGCTGTCTTTATCCATTGGAAACACTAGGTAGTTGCCCAGGAGCTCCACTAGTAAAGGAGGCATTAGGCGGTTGGATGTATATAGTGGGAATCCAGGACACATGCCCTGAATTCCCAGGTTGGAGCTATCAGCTCCCTGCCACACCAATCAGTGTTTTAGGTCCCATGCTCCTTTATGTCTCCAACCTACTAGACTTTATGGGATTGATGTCATGTACATAAACAGGGCCAAGTGCACTTCTTTGCCAGAGGGCCATTATGCTGTTAAGAGGGCTCTAATCATAGTTAATAATGAAAAAGTTGCCACTACCGCTGCAGGTTATTCTATCCATGATAATATAAGGCAGCTCTGATGAAGTGTTTTACTGTAATTATCATCAAACTCTGAGTATTTGTAAAAGTTACCATGCAGACTATGCTTAATATACAATGCTTTAGGCTGTATAAATGACCGCGCCCCCTAGTGGTGAAGCACTTTAGGAGGACTCAAAGTTAAAGTGAAAAAAAAATGTTTCAAAGTGTAAAAAAAAAAAAAAATTGAAAGTTCAAATTACCGCTCTTTTGCCATTTTGCATAAAAAAATTTAAAAAAAGTTACACATGTTTGGTATCACTGCATCCGAAAAAGTCCAATCTATTAAAATATAACTATAAACGCAAGTCCAATAAACAAGTAATGCTTAGGCTCACCTCGTGTAGTATGCTATATTCCCTGTATAGAAAGCCAATTTCAGGAAATTCAATCCTAAGGGCTGACAGCTGCCACTCTATACACACCACAGCAGCTATCCCATATGGAGAATATTTCAGGGCAAAATGCTCATGTACCAAAGAAGAGGATTATGTGGAGGAAATCAAAAAGGTGGATTATAGGTTAAAGCAAAAAGGCTATACCCAAAAGAATCTAGCGATGGCCAAAAATAAAATTAAAATGAGAACTCAACAACAACTTCTAAAAGAACCTAACCACAAAATTAATAAAATCAATAAAATTGATAAACATCTGGTATTCTCCACTAAGTACAGTAACAACTTCAAGGAAATTAAAACCTTATTTTACAAAAATGTAAACATCCTTAGGCAAGATCCTGTGTTGTCGAAAATCGTAGATACAGGAGTAAAGGTGGTACCTAAATGTGGCACAACTTTGGGGGGAGATGATTTCCCCTAGTGCTCTTCATAGCGGTGAGTCCCATACCACTTGGTTGTCAACCAAGGGATTTTTTCCATGTGCAGGAAATCGGTGCAATGTTTGCAAATATGCAAAAAGAACATCCAAATTCAGCAACACAGACCAGACAAAAGAGTTTTCAATTTTGAAACTTTTAAATTGTGATAGTCATCATGTTGTGTATACAGTAGAATGCACAGTCTGTGATAAAAAATATATAGGGTCTACAATTAGAAAGTTAAAGACACGTATGGCTGAACATCTCTATGGCATAAGAAACAAACTTACAAATACGTCAGGAGTTTGCGAAACATTTTATTGAAATTCACAATAGTGATTGCTCTAGTCTTGTATTGTATGCCATAGAACAAGTATCCAAACCCTATCGAGGTGGAGATTGGGAGGGTAAAGTCCGGTACAGGGAAGCATATTGAATCCTAAATTTGGGAACTCGGGTCTCACATGGATTTAACTATAAAACGGATCTGCTTTACATATATTGAATGTTTATTTATTGAGGTATCTAGCCCTTTAAGATCCGCATTACCCTGACAGGATGTGATGTAATTTGTATTGCATGTGCTTATTGGCTTATGTTTGTTTTTAAACCACTGTCAAGGTTTTATGTCTGAGGCCGTGATCAAGAGCCGTAGAGCCCGAAACGCGTCGGCTAGACGTTTTTAGCCTGTGTGTACTGCTGCGGCATTGACTTTATCAATAAAGTTATTGATGTTCATACCTGTCCGCATCCGGAAGCCGTTTGTGCCACTGCTCGGAGTGACGCTGCCGCTTGTGTTGTATGGATGTATTAAAATATAACATCATTTATCCTGTACGCTGAACACCATAGAAGAAAAAAATTCCAAACGCCAAATTTTTTTGGGTCATTTCACGTCCTCTACAAATTGGAATAAATTTAATCAAAAAAGTCGCATGTGTTCCAGACTGGTAGCATTTATACAGAAGATTGAATGCCATAAAAGCAAAACACCCGCAAACATGGTGTAAGTAAGTTTTTTCACATTTTGTCCCACTTAGAATTTATTTATGGTTTCCATGTACATTCTATGGTACGATGACACCATCAGAAAGTACATCTTGTTCCGCAAAAAAGCCCTCATTTGTCTATGTAGGTGGAAAAATAAAAATGATATGGCGTTTGGAAGGCGAGAAGGAGATAAATGAAGAGTCAATTTTTTTTTCTTTGGCGGAATTAAGGGGTTAATATTTATGCAGTTGTTTACCACATACTATTTTATGTTGTAGCCCATATATTTAGGTTCAAGTCGTGGCAACTGTACAAAACTAGCAGTAGATCAATTTTTCTTTAAAACTGAACAGAGTTGTATTTTCTTACAGGTATAGTATTAGTTATCAGTGTGTTTCTAGTGTTGTACTTTCAGTTTCAAGTCAAATTCTAAGTTCTGGTATGCCTCGATTGATTTATAAAACATAACTGTAATCCTAACCCTAAACTGGCATAATTTTTTTTTCCACTAAGTTTGAATGGGTTAACTTACCTGGGTCCTGTTGCTTTTTGTCATGCAGAGCTGTTGGTCTGAAATCACTTCCACACCAATTCCCCCTTAAGGTTACCTATGTGACATTGGACCAGAAGTGATGTCAGTGAGTGACACTGCTGGTAAGCAGGTAAATGTCTCTTTTAAACCTAATAAATAAAAAAAAACTTACATTAATTCAAATGTAGTGTTAGAGTTATGGTCAGAATTAGCACTATATTTAGGGTTAGGGTCAGTGTGAAAAATTTGGGTTTAGGATATCCTAAACCCAATGTTTTCACAAATTTGGTCGGACTGGTGTCAAACTGAACAGAGATAAATTCAAGCTAATACTACCTATACCAAATAGTGAATTCTAGGATCTGCATTAGGGCTATAGATTTATAACAAAATTTTTCACAACCAGATCCATGAGTAAGAGTAATAGCATTGGCTTGGGCTTCAGCTAAAAATGAGACTTTCTGTATACTACAAGCAGCCTATAACTAGAGATGGGCGAATTTCTGAAAAATTCAATTCGGTCACTTCGCTGAATTTCCCGACAAAATTAAATTCGGTCCGAATTACTTTGGGACGAATCTCGTTAAAAAAACAGCTATTTCCAGGCTGCATAGAGCCTGCACGGTGCTGTAGAACATTGTGCCATGCTTAAATATGCAGAGGGAGCTTGGTTTGGTCTTCATACAATGTTGTGTTTTAGTATGACACGCACATGACTGCCGCTGCTCTTAGAATCGATTCACTATAAAATTCCCTGGGCACTTAAGAGGGCAAAACTGACCAAAAAACTCAAGCGGGAATGTAGCCTGATAAAGTGATGCCAGCGAAAGCTGGCAAAAAAACAAGCTGAGAGCTCAGGTGGCAACATTAGTGACAGAGTGTGGAGGTGATGGCGGCAGCCACAGCAGCATTAGGTCAGAGAGTGGCACAAAGACATTCTGGAGGTGGCAAAAACAGGAGTAGGCCACAGAGTGGCACAATGACACAGTGTGGAGGTTACGGCAGCAGCCACAGCAGCAACATGAGGTCAGACAGTGGAACAATGAGACATTCTGGAGGTGGCAAAACAGTAAGTGGCCACCAGAGTGGCACAATGACAGAGGTGTGGAGGTGACGGTGGTGGCAGCAGCATGAGGTCAGACAGTGGCACAATGACATTCTGGAGGTGGCAAAAACAGGAGTAGGCCACAGAGTGGCACAGTGACACAGTGTGGAGGTCACGGCAGCAGCAGCATGAGGTCAGACAGTCGCACAATGACATTCTGGAGGTGGCAAAACAGTAGTAGGCCACAGAGTGGCACAATGACAGAGAATGGAGGTGACGGCGGCAGGAGCAACAGCATGAGGTCAGAGAGTGGCACAATGACACAGTCTGGATGTCACGGCACCAGCAACAGCAGCAACAGCATGAGGTCATAAAGTGCCACAATGACAGAGTGTGGAGGTGGGTGGCAATACCAGTCCCTGGTAAAGATGGTTGGTGGCAGATGGAGAAACTTTCAGAGATGTGGTCTCACGGGTGGCAGCATCAGAATGTGGGGGCAGGCATTTTAAACCCCAACCCCCAAATCATTTTGGGTGGGGCGTCTTTGGCTTGTCATGGTTTGGAAATCCTGGCCGATCCACGCCTGTTTCATCTTGAGTAGGAGGGGGGGAGCTTTGGGATGGGAATGTAGCAAAGAGAAACGCCCCTTCTGAAAGGGGTGGTGGACCTTGACGGGCTGCAATGGCATGTGTGCCATGGGCGCTGCTGTGCTGAGAGGAGGAGGGGACAACCACATCTGAGCCAATTTCTCCCGGGCCACCGGATGGTACGCTGATGTGTTGACACAGGGCCGTGGTGCCAGCGTTAGCTCCCGGGCCCACCTTCACTTTTGCCCACAGATTCTACATTTTACCCATATTGGGCTCCCCCGGTGTTTTACCAAAGAACTGCCACACCCCCGAGTAGTGATTTTACCCCCAAACACTCCGCACTGAGTGCTACTACCGCCGCTGCCTACTGACCCCCTTCCCGCTACTTGGACCAAATGGGGTTTTCTCCCCCGGGGCCCCTTGGTCCCGACTTCCCCCTCCCTGCTACCCTGCTGATCCGGGCCCAAAACCCACTTGCTGGCTGTGCCGCTGCCGCCGGGGCAAGCTGACGCCCTTTTTCCCCGAATGGAACCCTTGCTTACCCAGCTCCAAGTGGGTCGGCAATCTCCTATTTGTGTTTCAGTCACGCTTTTTCCATCACGGGTTTTGGTAGCAAGGCGGGGCCCCTCATAAATGACCCCCCATCCCATTTCCCACATCTATATTTGTGCCTCTGCAAGAAGCGGGGATATTGGCCCTTTTCTTCGCTCCAAAAGTAGCTGTGATGCCTCCTCAAATTGTTTTTTCCTGCTATATAGTGCCGCTGAGCCCAGACCACTAGAGATTTTGGTAGGAAGGAGGGGGAAAAAGGGCCCGGGTTGAGGACGGGGAGGGCCGCTGACCCCCCCCGGGGCCCATGCCAACTAATTTTGTGTTGATGATCCCACCGCCCTTTTGGGTGGGGTTTGTCGATGTCTTTGGGAAAGGGAAGGGGAAAGACCTGTCAACCAATCAAAAACCCTTTGGGGTTGTGGTAAAACTCAGGGCCCCGTAGATAACAGGGGTAGTTGTGGCCCATGAGTGACCCCTGCTCGAGCCCCCTTGCTGTGCCTGCCCGGGGCTCTCCAGGAATTTTTCCCATGCCACTCTTTTGTACCCACAACAGCAAAACAAGTTTAAAATAACCCCCTGGATAAAATTGCGCAAAAGAATTGGCAACCAAAAATGAAGTGGTTTTTTTGTATTGAAAAAAAACGTTTTCTTTAAATAATACAAAAACGGGCTTAGATTACCCTTGGATATTCAAGTGCTGTGAGCAGATGCATTAAAATGTTACGCTGCACTGGGCCAACTGGCTTCAATCCAAACCCACAAAATCAGAATAGAATTAAGAGAAGCAGTTTTGAGACAAACTGGGAAACCCCCCCCAAAACGCTGTCTAAAAATGATTCTTTAGTAAGAGATATCTAAGCCGCCGTGGTAGCACCTTCCCTAATCATACATGGAGCAGTTTGAGCTTCGGTCGCGCCGGACTTATATAGTGCGGTGGAAGTCACAGAATCCCCTGGTCTTGATTGGCTTCATCTCTGCATTTTTGTGGGGTAGCCCTTCTTCCCCCCAGAGTTTTTTGCCCCATGTAACGCCTGTGCCGCAGCCATTTTATCAACCGAAATACCCCAAAGTTCGACTTTTCCGAACCGAAGTTTTCCTGAAATTCAAAAAAGAATTCCACTTCGTTAGAATCGATTCGCCCATCTCTACCTATAACACAACAGATCATTTCTCAAAGTCAAAACTTAGGAGGACTTACTTAACCTGATGTGTCATATTTCGTTGCAATGTATCCTACAGTAGCTCATCAGTGGTAACAAAGTTGTACATTTAGAATTGGACTTGGGATGACTTATAGTTCTATAGTGCAGCATCATCTCCTTTGTATCCTTGATGTAATGTGAAGGGATATCTCGAGGCCTTTTTTTCAGGTGTCCTCTTGTTTCAGTTCCATAAAACCTATGATGGCTGACTTGTTTCTCACAGTCTGACAGATATCGCTCTTTTGTCTTTGTCTCCTGCTATCAGTTTATTTTTTTTGCTTCAGGATCCCCCCTGCGCCAGATCAGAAGTATATATTCTGGGAGTTGAAGCAGAAGAACAGTCAGAACAGAGGAGCTATAACACGGTAGAGAAAACACATAATATACTATTCCTTCTGTGGGTCTTCCAAGGTAACACAATCTCATTGTTTTGGAGTCAGATCTGATCTCATCCTGAAAACAAACTTCACTACTGAGCCATTGTTACAGCAGATCAAAAGCTGCCATGTATATCAACTGACAATGTATAATAAGGTAAACCAATGAGTCCAATAACATGTATGGAAAAGAGAAAAGGGAAATACATTCATTTACATAATAGGTCATGTTGCCCCAATGCACATTTGTTACACAAGGCTTAACCTAAATGCATAATTTCTTAGAACCTAATGTAAAAAGGTTTTGGGTTGGCTTCCTTAATGACTGAAGTGAAAGGAATGATATACTATTTGTAGGTATTCAAAATGTTATTAGAATTAATGAGGTCACCAAGGCTATATCATAAAGGGGTTTTAAGGATATCAACATTTTCTGTATGAAGAAATGTTGTTTATGAGGTTTACATTTATATGTTTATTAATGTTTATCCCAATGGCATGAAATATAACCTATGCCAGCAAGATATTGAAACTGTTAGTTGTTACTTTTTTTAAGGTTTATTTTTTCTGGCAAAAAAAAATTACTTTTTTATGTTAACAGAGAATGTAAAAGTATATGATTTTAAGTGACATTATATAATTATAAATTATTTGCATTGATGTATTTTATTTGAGGTTTAAGAAGTTAGCTAAAGAATCTATGCTCTCGATTTTCGATCCGAAATGCATCCCAAACACTGATATTTTATATATGATGGAAATGAATTGAAGCTTTGAAAAAAAGTCAGGAAAGCGAGTGCCAGGATTCTTCTGCGGACTGTCAATACTATATCCACGTGCATCACTGACTCCTTTGTGTGCCAGACTTTTTTGATTGTGAGGTGTAAGAAGTTGTCCAGATCTCCTTTTTTAAATTTATCTATGCTGCAGAAACTTTGTGAAAACAAAAGAAAACGTACTCATCCCTTAATTCAAGCTCTATCCAGTGATTTGTCTCCTGGTCCTTTTCACCGGTCTTCTATTATTTTTCAGCTTAGGCCGAACGGAAGGTCACTTCTGCAACTTGTGTTTGGCTGCAGCGGTCACATGACATTGCATGATGTTACTGTTCAGAAGTCAAGGGTCTGAACTGTAACGTTGGACAGCGTAACATGACGTTCTGTTCGGACTGAGCCGGAAGACAGCAAAAGTCTGGTAAATATGGCCAGGAGGGGTGTAGCTGGAATGAATTAAGAGGTGATTATGGGTTTTATTATTTTCAGCCAGCTTCTGCCGATAGTTTAACAGAAAAGGGGAGTTGGACAACAGCTTTAAAGTCTTCACAGAAACCTCTAACAAAGCTATAACTAAAAAGTAAAAATAAGGGACAACATCCAAGGAGTAGTAAAAATGAACTTCTTATTTAATTCCTCCATAGCAATCAATGTTTCGACCCTCATCTAGAGTGAACATTTTTTACTACTCCTTGAATCTTATCCTTTATGGTTCTATTTTGATTGTTTGTCTCATGTATTCTGGATCTAGATAATAATGCATGCATATAAAAGACGGATAGTGCTATGTTCACAACACTATGATTAAAGACATTTGGGGCGACATCTATGAATTCTCATGCACCATTTTTGTTAACTTGTCACCGACAAACCAGTTCTAAATAGATATAGAGGAGTGTATAATATGACAGTAGGAATGAAAGTGTTATGCGGCAAACATTTTTGGTGCATAACACTCAAAATGATCGTATGGAGTGTTAAGTGCCAAACTTTGGGGTATTAAAATGTGTCATCTGGCGCACATTGCATCAAGTTTGGCCATATGCCTGTTCATACAGAACCGGCAATATAGGGCAAGAAAGATGGCAAAGGCGAATTCATAGATGTTGCCCTTGGTGTCTAAGGGTATAACTGCAGTTGTAGCACCCATAGTAGATAATACATGGCCTAGAGGTTGAGATGGCCCACTCAGATGTAAGAAAATTGTACCTTATTGTAGAAAATTATAATTTGGTGGCTTTTTTCTATCTAGCACTACTAGGTAGGTTCTCTAATAAATAGTGTTATAAACAATACCTAATAATAATAATATTTTATTATTATTGCTACCTTTTATATTTTTAATTCTTAAGCTCCTATTTAAGTTTCCCATTATTTTGCCATAGGGCGCAGTTAATTCTAGTTACACTCAAATTTGTTAGTAGTTGTTTTACTATAGTGTCCTATGAATTCTAATTACACCTAAATATGGTAGTAATTATATGGGTTTCCGTTGAGGAATGGAATTCAATCTGATATCAAAGCAAATCTTAATGGGATGATCTTATCTTTTATATCATTCCTCTCTGCGATCAGGGTTGATTTTTATCTAAGATGCATTAATTTATACCATTAAAAAATACAACTTGTGCTGTAAAAACACAAACCCTCATATAGCTGTGTTGATGGAAAAATAAAAAAATTAAGTCTCAAGGACAGTGGGGATGTAAAGATAAAGAAGGAAAATGCACATGTCCTTAACACCTTACTGACACAGAACATACCCATACATCCTGATACCGGTAAGATTCTATGTAGCAGGATTAGTCAGTTATCCCACTACATAGAAGGCTGGTGTCTACTGCTAGTTGCAGTTGACACCCACCTGTAACAGAAGGCTGACTTTGTTCCCTGCTGTTTAACAATTTCTCAATTTAAATTGATGAGACATGGTGCTGCACAAGTGAGATTGTGGGGTGCCAATTGGAGGCTGAAAGCCTTATGAAGGCTTCCATCACTACCATGAATGCGATTCTAACACTCAGACAGAAAGTGCTAGAACCACCATCCTTAAACACTCTTATTCAATGTTTATACAATGTAGAAAAGTGTACAGATGATTGTCATCCCTAGTGGTCAAATACCCTAGTGAGACTCAAAGTTACAGTAAAAAATCAAATCACCCCCATCTGTCATTTTACAAATAAAAAAATAAAATAAAAAAGTTATAAGTAATGGTTATTGCAGTGTCTATAAAATTTGGATCTAGTCAAATATAACATTTGTCCTGTATGCTGAACATTTTTGAAGAAAATCCAAATGCCAAAATTGTGTTTTGTTTTTTGTCATCTCATGTTCCCTAAAAATTGGAATAAAAAGCGATCAAAAAGTTGTATCTATCCCAAAATAGCACCAATAAAAAGTACACTTTAGTCTGCAATAAATGCACCATCAGGTCCATTGGTGGAAGTACCAAAAAGTTATTGGTCACAAAAATGGCTCTGCAGTGCAAATTTAAGATATAAAAAAGTCTGGATTTTTTTTATGGTATTAAAACATAATGCACACCCTACATGATTGGTATTGCCGGAACCATATCAACCTGTAGAATACAGATAACATATCATTTATAGTAAAGTGTAAACACCATAAAAAAATACTGTAACGGCAGGTGGAGAGTGGATCCACTGGATCACCAGAAGTGGTGGTACAGGCCCTGCCAGGGAGCGGAGTCTAAATGGGTTCCGGTATTCACCAGAGCCCTCTGGGATTTCACCAGGTTGCTACACCTGACGCGACTTGCTTGTGGAGGAAACCAATGTGCAGCGAAGTACAAAGTCGTCTGGCAAACTCGTAGTCGGAGACAGGCAGGCAGGTCAGGACGGGCGGCGAAGGTTTGTGGTCGGAAAACGAGAGCAAGAGGTTCGGTGCACGGGATACATGGACGAGGCTTCTGGACGATTTCTCAATATGCATAGAGCACTAATGATCCAGTGGAGGCATGTTGAAAGTGGAGCCGTTTTATAGTGTTAGCAGATGGCAATCAACCAATTAGGAGTGGGTCATTTGCACCGGCCTGGCGTGGGATGTGTGGAAGCAGGAGCGCGGCTGGGTAAGTATAGGCGCCCAGGGGAACAAGTGTGCCCACGGCTTGATATGCGGACCGCGGCGCCACTCGTTCCCAACGCAGTGAAGCGCACATGAATGTACCCGCAGTCTGACTTATGGGCTGCAGCGACATTCGTGACAAATACCTGCAAACATGGCACAAGTATGTTTTTTTTTCCCATTACACCTCACTTAGAATTTTGTTTCAGGTTCCCGTATATTCCATGGTACAGTGAATTACACCATTAGAAAGCACATCTTGCCTTGAAAATAAAAGCCCTCATATATCTAAGTAGATGAAAAAATAAAAAGGTATGGCTTTTGGAAGGAGTAGAAATAAAAACCGAAGAGTCATATTATTATGACTGACTGTCAGGAAGAGGTTAAAGGGTTAAATATGTTTTCAAATAGCTTGTTAATGATCCAAACCCTTATCAAACTTGTTTTGTCTTAAGCTCAAACCAGGTTAAACTGGTGAAGGTAAAAAACTAGGTAAAGGAGTCCATGATGGGAGCCATGACTCATATTACAGGCAATATAATTGGTATGAAAATAATCTAGTGATTAATGTGCAAATTCCTTACTTAGTCCTAGATAGCACATAGCCTGAAGCATCCCTTAAAAGATCTATGCTTTGTTTAATAAGCCAGAATTCACTACGTTCAATACAGGAGGATGTTGTGCATGTTCTATTTATTTTTATTCTGATTATTTTTTTTCTACTTTCATACTATATACTTGTATTTATTATTTTATTTAATAAAATTTCATGTGCTTTCAACCACCATGAGACATAGTATGACTTCCTTATAATTTTTTATCCTGATGTTGCATTGTCTGAGCTTTTTTTTTTTTCATTAAAAATAAGGTTATAACAGTTATGCACATCCTGTTAAAGGGGTTTTCTCACTACACAGATTAGCTTACAACAAAAAGGGATGGTTAAATGAAGACATTTTCTAAATACATTGATCAATAGATTTTATTTCAGAAATGAGACAAGAGCATTTCAAGTGCTCTGAAGTGAGGTTTCTATTGTAACCTGCATACCATATGGATGTCTTATCTGATTAGCTGAGAGCAGGGGACAGGAAGTGACGTCACCCCACTGATGGATCGAGATCTAAGCAAACTAATTATATGTAATAAGATCAGCTTAACTAAACAAAGGTACATGTGCTGTGAGGAATGAAAAGCATGGCTTTATCTGTAGCCTTGTTAGAGATAACAATCTCATGCACTGTCAGAGTAACAGCTCCCTAGAAACTGAATTTGCTAATCACTATGTAACGATTCAGCGGTGACAGTAGGCACTGACATGTCGATCATTGGTTAACAGGTGTGGATCCACTGTAATCATCGGGCAAAGATAGTAGAGATGGGGATCACGCCAGGAAGAGGAGTATAAGGGGTCCCCGGTAGTGTTGAGCGATTTTTATCGACAAAGTTGAAATCGGCAAGGTTTTTATGGTGATCGAAATTTTCAGATCATGCGATAATTAAGGTTAAAATCTGTGCATCATCTATTAAGATCGCGCCATTTTCGGCGCTTCCTGTCATTTTGGCGGCCAGCAAATCAGATTAAAGAATAGAGCAGGGTGAGATGTGTGTGCGACGTCATGACTGGGATGTGTATGGTTGCGATTGGCTGGAAAAATCACATGACCTCGTTTTAACATAGAACAGCCCTTTCTGTTCAGCCTTAGTGTCTCTCAGCGTCTCATAGGAATAGGACGTGCGCTCTGCCTATGGCCAAACAGCTCAGCGTAATTAGTCTATTTCTGCACAGAGAAACCTCTACTATTAGCTGTGATGCTTCCAATTTAGGTAGATTAGAGATCTGAAGATTTTATGTAGTTAGCTAGAGAATTTTAAAGCAGCATCTACCGCTGTAAAGTCGCGGGGGGGGGGGGGGGGGGGGCCCGGGCGAACACAGACAAGCGCAATCTATAAAGAACACGGGATAAAGTTCCCCAAGACGTGGGGTAGACATTGCACTGCAATATGTTTATTATTACCAGTTTGCTATGGAAATATTTCCGGGATATTGGGCAGCCTGAACTTATATTGGATACACATCATTTCTAGTAACTGCAGGTCTCTTTGTTAGGTGCAAAACTCCACTTTTATTATCAGTATACATTTCAGATAGGTGTTCATTTTCAATTTTACCCATTCCACCTGTGTTGATATATCCACCTTGCAGTTAAATTACAATCCAGCAATCTTGTAGTCAGCACAGGATGTTTGTTGCCAAAAATACCGTGTATCATACGAAAACATAACAGATACGTGTTTTTTGACTTTTGCGCACCCAGCTTTGTTCATTGACGCAGCATCCACGTAAATCTTAAAACAGCAATTCTATAGTCACCACAGGTGAATTGAAAGGTGCAAAAAATACCGTGTATTATACGAAAACATAACAGATACGTGTTTTTTGACTTTTGCGCACCCAGCATTTTTCATTGACGCAGCATCCACGTAAATCTTAAAACAGCAATTCTATAGTCACCACAGGTGAATTGTATGGTGCAAAAAAATACCGTGTATTATATAAAACATAACAGATACGTGTTTTTTGACTTTTGCGCCACCCAGCTTTGTTCATTGAGTCAGCATCCACGTAAATCTTAAAACAGCAATTCTATAGTCACCACAGGTGAATTGAATAAGAGTGCAAAAAATACCGTGTATTATAACAAAACATAACAGATACGTGTTTTTTTGACTTTTGCGCACCCAGCTTTGTTCATTGACGCAGCATCCACGTAAACTTAAAACAGCAATTCTATAGTCCCCACAGGTGAATTGAAAGGTGCAAAAAATACAGTGTAACATACGAAAAAAAAACAGATACTTGTTTTTTGACTTTTGCGCACCCAGCTTTGTTAATTGACACAGCATCCACGTAAATCTTAAAACATCAAATCTATAGTCACCACAGTGAATTGAAAGGTGCAAAAAATACCGTGTATTAATACGAAAACATAACAGATACGTGTTTTTTGACTTTTGCGCACCCAGCTTTGTTCATTGACGCAGCTTCCACGTAAATCTTAAAACAGCAATTCTATAGTCACCACAGATGAATTGAAAGGTGCAAAAAATACAGTGTATTATACGAAAACATAACAGATACGTGTTTTTTGAAATTTTCGCACCCAGCTTTGTTCATTGAGGCAGCATCCACGTAAATATTAAAACAGCAATTCTATAGTCACCACAGGTGAATTGAAAGGTAGTGCAAAAAATACCGTGTATTATACGAAAACATAACAGATACGTGTTTTTTGACTTTTGCGCACCCAGCTTTGTTCATTGACGCAGCATCCACGTAAATCTTAAAACAGCAATTCTATAGTCACCAAAGGTGAATTGAAAGGTGCAAAAAATACCGTGTATTATACGAAAACATAACAGATACGTGTTTTTTGCACTTTTGCCCAGTCCAGATTTGTTGATAGACACCTTGCAGTTAAATTTGAATCCAGCAATTTTGTTTTGATTAGAGGGATTTGAGAATAGCTGTGATTTGCCGTCTCTTATTAAGAGACTTTCCAAAACTATTCCATTCCTTTCTTAAATTTTTATATTTCTGAACATGGAGCGACATGCAGGTGGGACGCGAGCAAAGAGGGGGATAGCACAAGGAGGTAGAGGTACGAGAGAAGTTGCTCCTTCCAGTGCTGGCAACAACACGCATGCCAGCGGATCATCAGTTGCAGGACCGTCAGGCCTGTCATCGCTGGGTCAGGGCCCTCTGAATCTAAGTAACGAACATCGTCGCCAATCTGTCCTTCAGTGGTTAATGCAACCTGCATCTAGCAGTCTTACCTCCTCGTCCTCCAGTCACGGCCACAAATGTCGTCATCAGCATCATCAGCATCCGTCCAACATGAAGCAGCCCAAATGTCAACTCTTTTACCCACCACTGTGGATAATCCATTGTCTGAAGACCTCTTTGATGACAAAATGCGGTTGGGGTCAGAAGGCATGTTAAAAGATCAAGAGGATGATTTAGTCTGCTCTGACGCCCAGTTACTGATGCCATCAGAGGAGGAGAAGGAAGCCGGTCAATCGGCAAAAATCCCGGGCGGTCGGCAACGCCTTGCAGTCCCTCTTGCTTGTAGCCCGCAGCTCCTGGATGCAGAATGTCAGGACGACGAAGTCACCTGTGTTGATGAGGAGGATGCCGCCATTGCGGATCCATCCTGGTCTTTTCCACAGAATTTGCTTGCAAGCGCTTTATCAGTGGACGAGGAGGAAGACGATGGGGTAGTGTCAATACGGGTCCCGCCACAAAAAGGGGAGAGGGCGTCGCAGAAGTCCGCTGATATGATTCCGCCAGCCACGGTCAGCGAAAACCCCGCCCCCCTCGCTTATCGCCGTCAATAAGGTCCAGGACCTCTCAAGCCTGGGCCTTCTTTGAGCAAGCCTCGATTCACCGAGCAATGTCATATGGCGCCTTTGCCGTAAATGCATAAGTAGAGGCAAAACCTTAAGTGGTTAACCACACTAACATGTCTAGTCACATGCAGCGAATGCTGAGTTGAAATGAGGGAACACTTGGCCAAAAAAGGCCAGACCGACGCCGGACCTCCAACCACTGTCACACCCTCTGTCTCCGCCTCCTCCACCTCCCCCACCACCAAGCATTCCTCAGCTGCCCATGTCTCTCAGAGTCATGATCAGGGATCAGCCTCCGCTTCGCCTCCCCCCATCGCCCGAGTACCACCAGCACCACCAGAGACCCATCCTACCCCTTCTCCTTCCGCCAGTTTGACGACCTGCACGCCGTACAGCGGCCAGTCTAGCAGCCAGCCTACTGTCTTCCAGGTTTGGGAGCAGAAGAAACACTTTAACCCAAACCATCCCAAAGCCAAATGCCTGATTGTCGGCATTGTCAGCCTTTTGGCCTTGGAATTGTTGCCTTTCCGTCTGGTGGACACAGATGGGTTCCGCCATGTCATAACCCTCGCCTGCCCCAATACCAGATGGGCCCAGCAGGCATTTCTTTGCCAGAAAAGCCGTCCCTTTCCCTGGCCAGCCACGTGTCATCTAAAATTTCAAGCGCGTTGTCTGCATCTGTGTCCGGAAAAGTCCATCTCACCACCGACACATGGACTAGTAAGCACAGCCAAGGCCGCTATATCTCTGTGACAGCTCACTGGGTGAGCTGGGTGGATGTCTCTGGGGGTGACGGTGGCTCTCAGGCTCGGCGCACGCTCTTCAAAACCGCAGGGATGGTGCAGGGTTCTTTCCCTGCTTTGTCCCGCCTGGCTGCGTTGCAGCGTCAGCTCGGCCTCCCCGTCAACCGTCTCATTGTTGACGTGGCAACACGCTGGAATTCCACCCTCCACATGCTCCAGCGATGTGGAGCGGCCAATTCCATTACGCAGTACGAAGTGACACATGGCCTGACAAGCAGCGGTGCGGACCTCGGGGTGTTGAGCCAACGAGAGTGGAGGCAGGTGAAAGAGCTCTGCACCATCTTTGCCAGTTTTGAAGAAGCCACCAAATGGTCGTGCGGACGATGCCCTTGTCAGCATGAGCATTGTGGGGATCTTAGTTCTGGAACGATCGTTGGACACTCATGAAACATCAGGTCCCCCGCCAGCGACGTAGGAGAGACGGACACAGATGCAGACGCGGATCCTTTCTCTCCGTCAAATACACAAGGCCCACAGTTCTCAATTTTATCGGTCATCATTAGGAATGGTTCAGTCCAGAGCTAGTGCAAGGCGGCACCTCAGCTCTCAGGCGTGCATCATCTGAGTCAAGTCAGGCTGTGTGAAGCTGGCCGGAGAAAGCGGAGGAGGAGGAGGAGGAGGTATTCCTAGATCAAAACACCGACGTCCCTGCCTTGGAAAGAGGTTGGCGTGAATTTTGAGGCAGATGAGGAATGATGATTTGCTTTGCCCCTCAACCCAGAGGCTAGGGAACTAAGGCTCCATCTCCTCACATGAGTGATTGGATGCTCCATTTCCTCCAACATGATCTCGCATTAAGGCCATCAAAAAATGAACAACATTACTGGTGCCACCCAATCCGGTTCCCCAGTATCAAAACAAACTCCAAACTCAGCCACTTTCCTCCACCCCCTCAAATAGAAGTAAAATGCAGGAAATGGGAGACCTTGCTGATTGATCCAACTGGAGACATCTGTTGCGTCTGCTTCACGACTTCAAATGTCACAGGTGGCACAACGCCACGATGTACAAGCAGTAGAGTGCAAAGTAGGCGTAGCGGCAGCAGCGGCACAGGCAGGTGCAGAAGCCTAAATGGGTGACCTCCTGCAATCTTTTATTTACCACCTCACCAACGCATGCAATGCAACCACAGATACAACACCCAGAGACCAGCTTATAAGATCAAGTGCACTGACTATCTGCGTCTCAACACCGATGATTTTGTAGTGTTTCCGGACCCAATAACATCTGGGTATCCAAAATGGACGAATGGCCCAGCTGCTCTCTCCTACGCCATAGAGGTGTTTCCTGCCCACAGCCAGCGTCATATCAGAGGCCGGACCTTCAGCACAGCCGAGTCATGTACAAGTTACAGACAAAACGCATCCGCTTTCCACAGCTAATAGTGATCGAATGACTTTCAACAAGATGAATCAGGCATGAATCTCTGATGAATGTTTGTGTCCCAATGCCGAGGTCACCGATTAGTTGCTGGTCTACCTTTCACATTCCTCCTCTCTCCAAACAGAAAATGGGACCCTCCTTGAAAAACTTATTTTTAAATATCATTTTCTTACGTGCAATTTTTAAATTCTTCGAATTCCCACAGTTCATTTTGGCTGGATTTGCTGTGAGGAGACCTAAAAGACAAACCCAAGTTTCAGACAAAACCATATTCCCATTTACTTCACTTCATCTTTAGAAGTTTTCACATTGTCAATGGTTTTGGGGTCATGTTGCCTCACAATTTTTAAACAGTGGCTAGAGAAGTCATATTAAAATTTTTTTGTTTGGGTCATGTTAGCCTGTGAATTAACAGCGAATAATCATGTCCTTTGGAACAGAATGTGGCTTCTAAGTGGCATTTCTCCCTCACAAATTTTTAAACAGTGGCTGAGTAAGTCATTTTTATAATAATTTTTTGGGTCATGCTGCTTTAAAAAAAGCAGCAATACTACGAGGTTCTATTTCTAAAAAAATGTTGTTTCTAATAGACATTTGTTCTTCCACAATTGTCACAAAGTGGCTCAAGTCATAATTTATGAATTTTTTTGGGGCATTTTTGCTGTACATCAGCTATACTACAACAGTCCTATTCTAAAAAAATGTTGTTTCTAACAGACATTTGTTCTCACAAGTCAAGAGTGCTCAAGGGTGATGTGCTGTCCAGAAAACAGAATAGGTATGACCTGTTTAATGGACACATATTGCAAATGACATGTTTTTTTATGCAAGATCTTTAACATAGCTATCAATCCTTTTAATGATACAACCCTTTAAACAATTAAAAGCAAGAAAGAAAGACATGGTGGGATTCCATCCGATATTAAAAATGTAGTGTTTTTTCTAGAATAAAGTATAAAAAACTTGCATGTACAAAATAGCAGTTTACAAATAATTCCTCGAATTGGTAACAGGGAGTACAAGAAAACTAGACCGATGTAGGTTATTCAGAGGACAAGATTATGGAGCACTGGACAGAGAAACAAAAGTACAAAGACCATTTCCTCCTCCAGCACGTTGAGTAAAAGAGAAAAAGAATGCCAGATAAAGGGACCTGGGTGTAACAGGAGCGGTTAACCATCATATTTCCAAGTGAAGCTCAATTTGGTCCACACTCATACGGAGGGCAAGCCGATAAACCCAGGTATTGACTGAGTACTGAGAAGCTGGAGTTCACACACTTCCGCTTCCACACTCTGCTTAGCACGCAAACAGTTTTACCCCCCCCCCCGTTTAGCTGGCGTCATCAGGCTTTTAAACCTGCGTGTTAATAGATGACGGACGCCAGCCTGGGCTCTATACACACCCGCACCCACTGTAACCCTCCAGCCCTGGGATCCCATGCAGTGGCCTAGACAGGTATAGTCCAATGTCCCAGAGAAACTAAAATGGTGGTTGAAAGACTCCTTTTTCCGGCAACTTTTTAAATGTGGGGGCATGCAGGTTTGGGCCATCTGTGCCCAGACAGGTATAGTCAAAGTCCAGTGAAACAAAAATGGTTATTGAAAGACTCCTTTTTCTTGCACTTTTTAAATCTGGGGGTTATGCCAGTTTGGGGCTCAAGCTGTGGCCCAGGACAGGTATAGTAAAGACCAGTTTTTCCACGTAAAATGGTGGTTGAAAGACTCCTTTTCCGCACTTTTAAATAGAAGTGGGTCAATAGGTTTTGGGGCTTCCATGCCTGCGTTCCAAGGACAGTGATATTCAATGTCCAGGTTTCAAAGTAATATGATGTTCATTTTCATACTGCCTTCTGACACTTTTTAATTTGTGGGTGATGCAGTTTAAGGGTCATGCTGTTGGTACAAGACATATAGTGAATGGTGTTTGACTTTTTTATCTGTGGCTTTTTATAACCTAATGTTGTGCCTAAGATGTTAGCAGTATCCATTTGACTGTTTTGGCATGTTAATTCCAGCTTCTCCAGCCTGTTTGGGGTGTAAAGAATAAGGTTTGTTGCTCTCCCCCATAGACTTTAATGGTCCATCGGAGATGATGCGAACTATCGACTATCGAAACCTTATCGATGGTGTCCGACTATCGATCCGATGTCGATAGCCAACAATCACTCAACACTACACCCTGTCCCATCATGGACCCAATGCTAGCTGGAATAGACTTCCTGTGGGAACTCCAGGGCGCTACCCCTGTCATGGCTACCCCTCAGTGACATGCCCAGTGCAGACAGGACAGCGTAAATTGGAGCGATGTAGCATATATATAGCTGTAGAGGACGTATAGGTCCCAGGATGGTCGCAACAGGTACAGCACAGATCACAGCAAGTATATGAAAACCTATTGTAATGGGCAGAGTTACAGCAGGTAACACTGGACAGGTGCAATGGCAGGAACATTAGGAATAAACAAGTGCAAAATAAGCAGGTAACGGCAGCCAGGAGATCAAGAGCTCTGATGGACTAAACAAACTGACATTAGAACCCAGGAACAGGTCAGGAGCTCAGAAAACCAACACACCAAGAAACTGACAGAGGAGCATGGACAGGAATTCCTTAAACCCGAAGTTTAAGGTAATTGGCAAGGTAATTGTGGAACTGTCCCCTTTAATAACATAGCAGAACCACACGCAACCCCCAAGGGGTATGCCCCGCATATACAAGGATGTCAAGAAAGCAGACGGGGTTGGTTGATGCTAAGGCACCGCTCGCTGCCGTAATCAAACCCTGGTCGCAACAGGGGACCAGAACTTCCAAGTAAGTGCAAAACTGCTAAAACTCAGCAAAACAGCATGGTGAGGAAACCCCTTTAACCCCTTACCGCCGGAGCCAGTTTTGGCCTCTCTGACAGAGCCCCATTTTTGAAATCTGTCATGTGTCACTTATGTGAGAATAATTTTTGACACTTTAACCTATCCATGTGAATCAGAGATTGTTCCTCGTGACACATTGTGGTTTAAAAGAAAGTCAGAAACTTTGGTTCATAAAATTGATTGTTTATTTGGTAAAAGTATCAAATTATCGGAATAAATGTGAAAAATTGTAACCAATTTCCAAACTTCAAAAATTTCTGCATGTAAACAGATAGTTATTCCACTCAAAATAGTTTAATAACTAGCATCTACCATAATGTTCTGCTGTAGTTTGGCATCATTTTTTTAAATGTCTTTTTTTTATTCTTTACGACATTAGGGGGGCATATAAATTTAGTAGTATTTTCAAATTTCAAGAAAATTACAATATACATTTTTTAGTAACCAGTCCAGTTCAACGTGAACTGTTGGATTGACCTGTAATGTTTGAATTCCCCCATAAGTGACCTCAATCTAAGAAACTACAACCCCTAAAAGTATTCAAAACCCAGTTATGGAAGTTAATTAACCCATTAGGGTGTTTTCAACAGGAATTAAACCAAAGGGAAGTGAAATTTCAAAATTTCACTTTTTTTGCAATTTTCATGTTTATACATTATTTACAAGAATACGGTAAAATGTGGATCAGGGAATGCAAATTAATATTGATCCCCATATCTGTCTGTTCCCTCCGTTTTCCCCAGAGAGTATCCCACATTGCCCCTAGTGCTTATTTGGCTCCCAACACAACAAACCCCAGAATAGAGGAGCCACTTTACTGGACTCTGGGATCGCTCCTTTCATTATGAATTAAATTAAGGGCCATTTCAGGTTTGCGGACAGCCCTAAGTTTCCAAAACTTAAAAATACCCCTAAAAAAAAAACGATATTGGAACACAACACCCCTTACGAATATATCCAGGTGTGTAGTGAGTATACTAATCTACCCCACAGCGTTTCCACAAAGTTTTTTAGCGTTCGGGCTCTGAAAATAAAAAAAAAATATATGTTTATTTTTTCCAATAATCAGCAATTTAGCTGAAAATGTTTTAATTTTTACAAGGAATCTTGAAAAAAAGCCACCAAAAATTTGTTACGCAATTCTTTCCATTTTGCAATACCCACATTGGGTGTAAACTGCCTGTATGGGCGCATGGCAGGGGTACAAGGGAGGGATGCTATTGCTTTTGGGCACCAATATTGGTGGGCCATGCGCAACTCCAAAAGCCCCCAAATACTAAAACAGTGAACACCCTTCCAAAGTTCTCCATTTGGATTCAACGCCCCTCAGGGACTCACCTAAGGGGTGTATTTTGCATTTTTGGGCGAGACATTGTTCGAATTTTTTTTTAGCATTGGGGGCCATGGAAATGGAGGGGCGGGGAAACGCAGTTCCGCCATTGATCTATGGGCTTCATTTTTTACTGTATTCTCGCCATACCGATAAATGACGGTATAACTTTATCTATGGGTCGTAACAATTACAATGATATAACTTTATATAGTTTTTTATGTTTTATTACTTTTACACAATAGAAGGCGAGTTTTATAAAAAGTTGCGTTTTTAAGTTGTCGTATTCTACAGCCTAGCTGTCATGCAGTGTCACAATGACATTCTGGAGGCGGCAAAACAGTATTAGCCACCAGAGTGCCACAATCACACAGTGTGGAGGTCAATTGGCGGTAGCAGATGTAGGTCAGGCAGTGGCACAATGACAGTCGGTAGGCGCAAAACAGTAATTAGGCCACAAGTGGCACAATCACACAGTGGTGAGTCACGGCGGCAGCAAATGAGGTAGCAGTGGCACAATGACATTATGGAGGCGGCAAAACATAATTAGACCACAATGGCCAATCACACAGTGTGGACGTCACTGGCGGCAGCAGTATGAGGTCAGCATGGCACAATGACATTCTGAGGCGGAAAAAACATAATTAGGTCCACAGAGTGCACAATACTCACAGGTGGATGCACGCAGCAGTATGAATCAGGCAGTGGCACAATGACGTCATTCTGGAGCGGCAAAACAGTATTAGGCCACAGAGTGGCACAACCTCACAGTGTGGAGTCACGGTGGCAGCAGTATGAGGTCATCCAGTGGCACAATGACATTCTGGAGGCGGCAAAACAGTATTAGGCCACAAGTGCACATCACACAGTGTGGAGGTCATGGCTGCAGCAGTATAAGATCAGCAGTGGCACAATGACATTCTGGAGGCGACAAAACAGTATGAGCCACCAGAGTGGCCACAATCACACAGTGTGGAGGTCAAGGCGGCAGCAGTATGAGATCAGCATGGCCACAATGACATTCTGGAGGTTGCAAAACAGTAATAGCCACAGAGTGGCACAATCCACCAGTGTGGAGGTCATGGCGGCAGCATATGGTATCAGGCAGTGGCACAAAACGACATTCTGGAGGTGGCAAAAACAGTATTAGGCCCACAAGTGGCACAATCACACAGTGTGGGAGGTCCACGACAGCAGCAGCAGGAGATCAGGCAGTGGCACAATGACATTCAGGAGCGCAAACAGTATAGGCCACAGAGTGGCACAACACACAGTGTGGAGGTCACGGCGGCACGTAATGAGGTTCAGGCAGCGGCACAATGACATCTGTGGCGGCAAAACATATTAGGCCACAGAGT